>VNJT01012423.1:0-34303 GCA_008042655.1 Drosophila burlai
CGAACAATGGGACCCACCTTTGCATAAATAAAGAAGGCGGGGGCAGGCGGGTGTTGAATTTAACATCGCCGAGCGAAATGTGGCTGGGGTCAGGACATTCAGGACATTCCCCACCATGCATGCATGCGTGTGCGTGGGCAAACATTTCACTATTTGAAAATTAAATGGATTTCTATTTGGCTTCGCAGTCAGGGCGAGCCAAGCCAACTACTTGATGTCTGCCTCTCTGGCCAAACACTCAACCACTTTCCGGCACTTCCTACCGTGTGGGGGATGGGAGGTGGTTGAGGGTTAGAGTGCGGTGACATATACTCGTAGTATAGTACAGTTTGTGCCCCATTTTTTCGAGTGTTTCTGCCGCAGAAAAACCCTATGCCAGCAACAGAGCTATGTATACCAGGGGTATGTATCCTAGGGGCTGGTTCTTAAGTGTTCGTAATGATTGTGGCAAGTTCAGCTTGCTAAACTGAACTGAACTAAACTAAACCCAACCCAACTCGACTCGACTCAACTCAACTCGACTTGACTGGACTGGAAGTCAGTTGTCAGTGTCATCGTTGGGTTAACCCCGGGCAATGCCACCCCTAAAGTAAGCTTCTCCGCCCGCTGGCCCCCCTGGCATCGTCATTTTGAAGCACCGCCTAGGGAAAATAGTGTTAATGATGCTGATCTCGGAGCACACGCGCCGCATCCTCGAGTGCTTTAATGGCACTACCCAGTCCACTTAACTCTCCTCCATCCTTGTTTCGCGTGGACTCTTTTTGTAGTTTTAAATTTTTATGACCATGTTGCGCACTTCAGCTGGCAATTGTGTCCTCCTCGTGGTCGCCGCCAAAGCGAAAGTTTTGTGGTCACATGAAACCGAATGGTCTTCATCAGACTGCGGCCAGCTGGAATGGCTTTCGTTGCAAAGGGTTAAGGGTTGGCCAAATTGGCCAAATACACATTAAATCTCTGGGAGACAAGCTCAGTTGGCAGTGGTGGGGAAAAGTGCCATTTTGTGTTGAATATTTATGATTATTTAGATATTAATGGGACATATGTATATATGTACTTTGTACTGTGACAATTTCCTTAGTGTAATTTTTAATTTTGCAGGTGGAAAGAGTCATTTCCGACCCTATGTATCGTATATATTCAGCATCAACAGCCGAGTCGTTCTAGATACGTTTGGGAAACAATTTTGTTGTTGTTTTCATTAAAATTTTCAAAAATTTCCAAAAATTTCGATTTTTTAAAACTTCAAATTCAGTATGCAGTTTTATTAACCTAATAAAAAATAGCACAGAACATATTCCCAAATTGAATTTAATCATTTTTTGGCCATGTTATGATATTTTAAAGCATTAAATTCCCCCAAAAATTGTCATATAAAAATCGATTTAAAGAATTATCATATTTCAGGTGCTCTTGAAGGCATAATATGCCCAAAAAGTCAGTGATAAGTTCAAGTCCTTTATATTTTGATGCGTCATTAAAATCCTAATACATATTTTTTAAAATATAATCTAAAAATGTCTAAAAGTGTAAAATATTTAACATCTTTTTAGATAATTAAATAGCGAACATCTTCATGCAATTTTTTGCTTAGTTGTGATCGATTTTCCTTCTCCAATAGTAATTTGTAAGGATATAAAAGCTTTTGCCTCCCGAAGCTAGCTTCCTTTCTTAGTATTAATTTATTGTATATTCAATGTTTTATTTAAAATTTCCAACAAGAGGCAATCTTTCCCAGCACATCTCTAGAATGTGATTAAATTTATACACAATGCATGGTTTTTTATTTTCTTTGGCCATATGTTTGCTTGGCCAACAACCTTTGCCATCGATTACGCCGCATCCTTCCCTGCTGACTGCGGCATTGTAATAAATTGCTTTTGTGGAACTTAATTGATTAGCCCTGATCAGCTGCGCTCCAGGAGTGGACAGGAGTGAGAGGAGCGACAAGAGTCGGCAAACACCTCGAAAATGGCAGTGGCCCCAAGTTGGTCAGTTGCCTGCGCCGCCAATCTATTTATTTATTCCCATGTTTGCTCGGTCTCCCTGCTAGGCCGTTGACTGATGGTTTATTACTCCCAATATATGCTATACATCTACGTATATATCTCTCGAGGTGGCCAGGATGGAATAAACAAGAAGACCTGGCGCGAATCGGCTCATTTTGCTAATAGTAAAAGTAATCACATAAGCGGAACGAGTCGCGGCAAGGTGGCGACTCCCTGGGGCTGTGATTAAGTAAATTGGCAGGGAATATATATGGCAGTAAATGCTCAACTGAATATGGCAATATATTTCCCAGAATTCCTTGACTTACGATGGTTTTACTAATCCTTACTTAATTATAGAAAGTTAATTATAGGTTCTGAGATAAGTTATATAATATTGAAGTATTCCCCTGTTTCCTCTTAATTTAATTTATTTTGTCACCTGCTAGATGAAATTTTAACCAATTAAATCAAAAAACTTATTAACTTTAGCTTTGCAAAGTTTCTTTCTGGCTAATTGCAAACTACTTAATCATTTATCCAATCACAGTCAATGGACATAGCAATTGTTAAGATACTGAGGGAGTGGTTGGAGAACCCAGTGACTTTCGTCCCCTTTCAATTAAAGTAGTTTCTGCTGATGCTGCGACTTTGTCCATCGCCTTAATGCAATTGAGCCACATTGGAGCTGAGTCCGTTTAACTAGAGCACTGGAGGAAATAAGGTTAACATTATAATTAGGAAAACAGACTGGAATATATTAGAGTAAAATAAAAGAGGAATGAAATAAAAAGTCCTCATCCTTGCATTTTTTTCATCGATATCTTCTTAGGTACTATATTTTATTTTCTTTCTAAGAAAAACTATTCATAAATAAATGATTACTCAAATTGAATTTAATATTTTTTTACCAGTGCACCCGTATCTCTGGCCATGTCCATCGACCTCGACTGGGGAGCATTTGACAAGCGTGTCGTGTGGCAGCGCCTTATGCCTGTCGCTCTCTCTGTGCTGCATTAGCCAGGCTTTATCCGAGCCACTCACCCCGAGACACATATGTGTAGTATGCTGATGTCGAGTGTGAGATACCCGAAGAAGAAGGCCAGCCTGGAAAAGCTGGAAAAGTCGGAGGGCCTTTGCCAGCCTTGTCACTTATGCAAAATCCCCTAATGGAGGCAGGCCGAGGTGTAAGAAAAACAACAAAAAACGAAAAGCTGGGGCCGACGAGCATGGCAATGCAGCCAGGATGCTGTTGCTGCTTTTCGCTTCCTTCTTTTTTTTTTATATTTCTTTGCTCGTTTTCTTGCCATTACATACAAATGCTCTTTAAGCGGATTTCGTAGCGTTTTACTTGTTTGCCATTGTTAAACTGAGTGCTCAGCATAAGGCTGCGACTCCCTCACGACCGCCGGACGACCAGCAGGATACTCGTTAAAGCTGAGCTCCGCCCGCGCAGCTCTGCTCTGCTCTGGTTTCGGGCTCTTTGGGGATGTGTGCTCAAAGGTGGGCCACGGAAGAGATTAGGACTGGGGAGCGTTTTAGGGGATATAGATACCATATAAAAAATTAATATATAAAGCGCAACAATCTGTATTTACTGGAGTTCTTATACGAAAATGAATCCACTTTAACTAAAAAAATATTTAGAAATGAAATACAAATCATTTTTTATAGGATATCTGTAAAGTCGAACCTTAAAAGTCTCTTAATGACAAATTGGATTAAAAAAAAGAATCAAAATTCGACCAAAAGTGCTTAGGCATATTTTTCTTTTCCCTTTTCTTTTTGGGTTTTTTCGACCGGAAAAAAGACAGAGGGGAACAGTTGGCAAACCCTTTTAATTATGCCAGAACATGCGCAAATATTTTCCTTATGGCCGCTTCACATTAATTAATTCTCAGCTTAGAAAGGACTCAAGTGTGTGTGTGAATATTTGGCCTGGTGACTTGGGACCGGAAAAGTCAACGCCAAAGTTTTTAATTATACAAAGTATATTTGCCTAATTTCATAAGGAATAATTGGTTGCCAAGGAAAAAGGAAATTAAAAAAAACTAAAAATATTGGAAATTAAAATGAGAAATGATCGCTGAAAAATAAATATTTTACCATACTTTTCTTAAGATGTATTTCCGATTCCCAGTTCTATATTTCTATAATTTTATTATTTGCTTCTTCTACTTGAACTCAAGTGGCATTGCGTCTGCTACGCGTTAAGGATTTTTGTGCCCAACCAGCCTATGAATTATTCCCTATGTTGATCCCTGTACTCCAACATCAATAAGTGGCGCAAATCAGGCGTCAACTTCCACCCATTGAAATCAATCAAGTATGAGGAGCAGACGTTTGCGATTTTACGAGCATCGGAACGGCATCAGAAACAACGGAAAAAATAACAACAAAAGAAATGTCATAAAACTTATTTACTTAGCACCAGCAAAATGGTCCTTGCAGAAGTCGAGTCTCGTCCTTAAACAAAAGGCGGACATAAAGCGAGAGCTGCATAAAACCAAGTAAGGGAAAAGCAAAGAAACTGAAGAAAACCAGAGGAAAGCAAAGTCAAGTCAAAAGAAAATGGGGCTGTCAATAATCATAAAAATCGTGGAAAGTGAGGAGGAGAAACTCAAGAGAAAATGTACTAAATAGGAGAAAGGAAAACCGATGAGAAATGAGATTCCAGGCGATGCACTATGGGGAATTTGAATTTGTTAAATTGCCTGTGAATGACAAATATTGTGTTATAATTTCTATTAAGAAAATTAAGCGGCGGCACCACATTGCGTATGCGCATTATTTAATTTGTCTAAGTGTCGTCGCCATAAAGAAGCCATGAAATTCATGCTGTTCATACGATTTAAACACAAATAAATGCTGTAAAAAAGAATTAGAAGAAAACAGGAGAGATCTTAAAGGCCTCCAACGGCGTCTAATGGACAGTGACATAAGACACAGACTGACAGCCGGGCTCAGACAGCTTTCAGCCCAATCCCTGTTACCAGCGCCTGCTGCCCTCAGCAGTGCCAACTTGGCCGAGATGGCCTAACGTGTTTGGACATCTCCAAGCAGCGTAGACAATGGCCGACACAAAGCGGCGTCAAGTGGGTGGCACGACATAAAAATGGTTTTCTTTAATTTTCTGGCTCGACGACACTTTCCCCTCCGCAAAAGCTTTATGAATTTTATATACAGCCCTAGAAGTGTGCTACACGAAACTAGAGATGTTTCGGCCAAAATCAAAATGGCAAAGTTCGGTTGCGCCACAAAACGATGGCCAACCCCCAGGCTGAAGCACTAAATGGAATTGATTCTTCATCAGATTGCCACCTAAGTGATAATAAATGCTAAGAATAGTTGGTGTCACGAAAGATTTTATTTGTCATCATCATTCAACCAACTCCCTTGGGCAAAGACTTTAAAGTCTAACGGAGTGAATTATTACTTGCTCAGCTTTAAATCTTATCTGAAGTTCATTTCAGTTTTACAATCTGTTAAAATTAATAAGGGAAAGGTAAATAATCAAAGCAAATCTTAGTTGATTCATATTTGTATTAAGATTATCTCTTTCACTTTAAAGTTTCTTAAAGAAATTATCACATTTTATAACTTCTTTCGAATTTTATTAAAATCTTTTTACAAGTACTAAAGTACCCAACAATTTAAAATATTCTTAGAATTATAGACTCTTACTAGATATTTTAATTACACGTTTCTTCCACTTTTTTAGAGGCTGCGAAAAAGGGAATAATATGAAATCAAGAGTCCGCAATGAATGGCCCTATGGCTCGTTGGCTGTTCGTCGTCCCGACTCATCAAAATGAGCAGCGGATACTTAATCTGATTTACTTGCCTCAGTCGAGTCGAGTCAGAGCCAACAGGATGGCAGCTGAAGCTCTGGCAAACCGAGCAAACAAGCGTCTTCATAAAAGGCGACATCTCGGCCAGGCCAAGAGGAATGGCCCTGGGTGGATGAGGTAGAAACTGGAGCAGGAGCGAGAGCTGGAGCAGGAGCGGAGCAGGAGGAGTGCTTTCGGAGCAGGAGCTGTTGGCAGGGTCCCGGGACTTTGGCTGCCACAGGCTTCTCATTGCTGGCGTTCTGCGGCGTTGTGTACATCATAAAAGTGCGATAAGATAACCATACCCAGCGACGACCAACCGTGGCACTTGACTGCTCCAAAGCCCTCAGTGCCCGATGTCCTCCCAGCAGACTAAGACAGCGTTTAGATACTCTATATTTGCATGACCTAATTGAGGTTGTTTAATTAAGTAATAGCAAAACTTAAGTTTAAATTAAATAGTCATTATGCTACCTTTAATAAATATAAAAGGAGAAACTGAGCAACAGCTTAAATGTCGATTTACAAATCTAAATTGTTAGTTTCTTAATCTTTTACAAACATTGTAACATTTTTAGCCCTTTTTAATAATCTTTAATATGCACACAATATTGTAGAATACGTTTTCAATGTCCTTTTTTCCATTATTAATGTTTGTTAAATTCCAGCTATGAACAAAGAGTATTTCAAGTTAAGTTTGGCTCTTTCACGTAGCTCTATATTTGATTTTCATTGCCCAACGGCCTTGGCCCACCAGCACCAAGCAAACAAAAACTGACTCCTCCTCCGCCATTCATCGCCTGCTGTAAGTCCTGCTCCGTTTCCAGCTCCACCAGCTCGTTCTGCTCCTCATCTCTGGGCACCTCCTCCAGCTTGGTTTGGTTTCTGAGCTGCCTGCCAGCATCTTTAGTGTGATTTATTTTGGCAGAGCACAATGTACTTTCGTTTCAAATAAATCATAAATTTCAACGCACTGCCTTGCAGTAAACAATTGTTGTTCGTGTTGGAGGGATGTCCCAGATACTACCCCCATACTTCACCCATACTCCCAGATTTTCCTGTGTTTTTTTGTTGGGTCTATGTCCGCCTTGTGACAGCAATTGAGTTATCCAAAAAAAAAAAAGGCTATCTAAACAGAGAGGAAGATGTATATGCGTATAGATATTTCACATTATATTTATTGTATTTTTATGGCACTTGGGCATTTGGCCTAAGCCGCCCAGCATTTTGTTTGTCCTGTTGAAAAATGTAAAACGGATCTCGGCCCTCTGCAAGGCCGCAGGGAGAATTATGAGCTAAACGCGACACGCATTTCTAAGGAAGAAGGAAGTGGGTTAAAGTGGGTAAGAGTGTGTAAAACTGGGTGCTGTTCTTGGCCCACTCAACTGACCAGGCTTGATTTGTGGATGCTTTTGTTAAGCCTGCAAATCGAGTGATATTTACTTTGTCTTTAAGTTTGATTTAGACAAAATTACTTTAAACGCTAAAAACAAACACTTACGATCCTTTAAGTCTCTTCCAATTTTCTTAAATTCTTGTAACATATTTCTTTATAAATTTAACTACATTTTCTTTATTAAATTTATCACAATTCTTTGCTACTTAAACTTCGCACGGTCACTCAAATGCGAGTGATTTCCTTCTCCTTGTTGACCTCATCGATTTGAACCTGAATGGGCACGCGGTAGGCACTCTGAACCATCATCGAAACCATGACCATTTCTACCAGTATCAGGATGTTGATGACAGCTAAGTTAGGTAAATAAACAATATTTAGAACACAATAATATATTGTCAATAAGATGCTGTAGCCAGAGACCACTCACTTTGCTTGTAAACAGTGTGATTGATGGGATACTCGCCGCCCATCTTGATGCCATCCAGCTGATCGTAGAGGACGAGGTACTGCAGCTTGCACAGCATCACCACCAGCTGGAGGCAGAACATCTTCTTGCGCAGCTGGTAATCCCCTCGCAGCTTGGAGATCATCCTCACCGTGATCTGCAGGGACCACGCGCCCAAAACAATCGAACTGATGATGAACGGGATGAAGAAGTACATCACCTGCCGGTACAGCTGAATATCCCGGTAATACAGGATATTCATCACCAGCATGATGGAGCCCTGCCAGAAGGGCATCTGCCAGACCATGTACCGCGAGATGCACAGCTTCGCCTTGGTGGGAATCACCATCGGCAGGCACAGGCAGCAGCAGCAGCAGGGCGGCGTATTCAGCTGCACCGCCTCCATGCTCGTCTCCTTCACGTAATTCTGCTCGGAGATCACGTAGCGGAAGAGCAGCGTGCGGAACACAGGTCCGCCCACCATGAACATCACGTGCATGACCGTGTGGCAGATGAACCAGGAGTACGGCACCAGAATGGTCACCAGAGCGGCCACCGAGATAATGGGATACAGCGACACCATTATAATTGAGGGGAAAAGCAGCGGCTTGTTCAGGTGTCGCCGCAGCCGGGAAACTGTTGTCGAGAAGATGGCGATGTTGAGGAGGGTCAGCAGGCTGGCCACGAAAATGGCCAGGCTGAGGAAGGCAGTCATGTCTGCGGGAGAGAGTTGGGAAAAAAATATCATTAGGGGTAAGTTAGTTACAGGAACTTCAATTTGGGATACAAGAGTAGCTTGAGAACCTTTAAGGTAGAATATAAATTTAATAAATACAGCAATAAAAATGTGGGAATAAACTGAACATGAATATTTTCTACTCATCATGCTAATTCTTCGGAGTCTCTAGACTAAGGTGTGCTAGTTAATATGGAGGTGTTAATTATTTTAGCTAACACCATCTGTTGTCATAAGTAAGTACACCTTTCGTTGTGAAATATACAAAGGGGTTAATCCATTAAAAAAAAGAAATTATTTACAAACATATTTGAAGATTATAAAAATGTTATTCTTAACATTTTCAGTAAACTCACTTTCATAATACTCGGCCACAGTGGGGATGGTCCGCTGGTTCATTGTGTTGTTCTTCTTCAGATCCAGGATCTGTGATATCTCCTCCGTCGTATCCATGGATAAATAGCCCTCGTTGGCATTCATGATGTGTCTTTTAGAGTACTTAAGGTGATAAATTCAAACTGGGGGGCAAGTTGGTGCAATACTTCCTGGTTTCCTCCGCTATTACGCTATTTTTCACTTCACATCTTTATCACTGTTCACACTGTGCCAGTTAACAGACTTTGCAGTTTATTAGCACTCATAAATGTATCTTAAAGTTTGCTAAAGCAGTTACACGTATCTCCGCAGGTGGTGCTGTCGAGGGACATAGGGAGAGGCATTATTTATCGAGTCAGGTGAAAGTGCGAGAGGTGTGCAGTGTTTTTTTCTTATATTTTATAGTTAGAAACTTCTTTTAATTGTTTTATAAAGGCAATGCACTTGACCAGCTTCGATTTGTGGCGGCTCGTTTGAAGCAATAAGTGCTTTAAATTAACTTAATGCATGCTAACCAAAGGTCTAGACAAAGTGTTAAGTTCCCTGAAGCACGATCACAGGGATCCGTTAACTAATTACTGGAGAAAGGCAACTTTGAAGAGACATCTTTCAAGCCATTTTTACTCGAGGGATAATCAACCTTGGAAGTCTCCAAGCTAACTGAGAAGAGCAAGGCGTTTCACTTGATTTTTATATCAGTATCAAAGCACTCACGTGACAGCAAACCCAATCAAACCAATAAAAAAAAAAATGACCAATCATATAATTCGTAGTTCGTAGACAATATTCAAATGAACTACTATGGGACACTGACGCAGACAGTCACCGGTCTGCGGGGTATGAATAATTTATACAAAAAGTTAAAACACAAGAGGAGATAAGAAGAAATCTTATTTTATATTGGATATTGAATGCTCTGATTATTAAGTAAATATTTTAACTTTGTGCTAAATACAGGAAATAATCAAGAACTTCTGGAAATAAATATAATATAAGTAATACGTCACCCCAAATAACTAAGTTTTGTTTAAAGAAAACTGTAGTAAAATGTGTCTTATTTATTTACTTTATTATTTAATGCTTTAAAATATCTTCAATATTTTTCTTCAAAAATAAGGTCACTATAAAGTTTATTTGTTATATTTGTTGCTTAACTTTTTATTTTTCCAACTAACCCATTATTTAGCTTTGCTTCACCTGCTTCGCTTCGTTTCTGTCCACTTATTTTAACTATTATCTGCAATTATGGCAAAAATCATTATGAAATTACCGAACAAATTACGCTTTACTCAGAGCAACAGAAAGAGCATAGGAAAATCGTTGGCTAAAAACCAAAATCCAACCAAAACCAACTTAAGGGTTCGCAACGAGTCGGAGGAGACGAGCACGTGACTGAGGCCTTAGGGGACTGAAGAGAGCTTGGCCAGTTTTCAGTATTTTTAAATGCAAAGCGACGGAGGTGGTGGTTCCCAAATAAAAAACTGGTTTTCGAAAGCATAGACAGGTAACAGACAGACTACCGACCGGCCATACTAAAGCACATTTTACGGGTAGCTTGCCTCATTGCATTTCATTATGTAAGCTCTTTGTTATTGTTTATTCCCAAACCAGTTTCGGATATATATTTTTGCACCGTAATGTCGTATGTTGCAAGTGCCTGTAAAAGGTATGTACTATAAACATGATTCCACATCTCTTAGCGCCAACGCCGACCTTCAGATCTGCTCCGAAAACGTGTCAAAGTCCCCCAGAGTCTCTGACCTCAATTAAGTCTCCGACTGTAGAGTACTTCCGAAGTAAAACCCGTACTCGAGCATGTCTTATCACCAGAAAAGCCAGAGATCACAAATTCACCATTCGCCGATCCGATTTCATCAGAGGAGAGCACATTCATAATTAATTTACAAAAGCGCCAGAATCCATTTCTTTCCAGAAATTAGCAGCAAATTCGCGGATTCGCTTTATGTGTTTAGCACATTCTAAGGTGCGTAAAACAAACCGCGACAATAAGCGTCATAAATATTATAAACGAATCAGCATGCAGCATATTCCTGCCTTTTGGCTTGATTTTTTAACAGCTCGCAAATGGGTTTATCACGTTATAAAAAAATATACAAAAATAGAGGCAAATAGCTTCAAATTATTAAAAACATTTCAAACGTGCTGGGAGGGAATTTGAAGCGGAATCTTAAGTATCAGGTTGAATATATTGAAATATCACGAAAGTTATACTAAATATAGCTTAGAAAGCTTTGAAGGTTGAAGATAAAATATATATATTTATTCAGGCAGAGTATTTCCCGCTTAATTTAAACATTTTTTTATTTTTTTATTGACTCACAATAACGTTGCGAAAAATAATAACTCTCTTCAACTCCTTTCCCACTGAAATTGCCACAAAGACTTGCCGAAATGAAATGTAAACATTGGCTAAAAGTGAACCAAATTGTGCATTTTGCTGTTGGCACATTTTTTATTTTCATGTGGAAACAATGTTAAATGTTGTTGTTACTTTTTTTTCGTATTTTCTTTCATTCATATTTTTGGTTGAGTTTTTTTTCTGCAGACTTTGTCACAGCAGCTGCCCAGTCATCGTTCGAACGGCCCTGACTCTTCGATAAATACGTCTGCCAAGTTATTTCCAAGCTTTTTTGCGGCTAACAAAATTTAAATATTTCGGCAAAAGACCCGACCTTACGCAATGCAAACATATTGAGTAAAGGCGGAAAATGCTTGCAAGAGCAAAAATAAAATAAAATAACAGCGATAAGCAAATGTAAATCCGAGTGCAATGTCTGGGACCGCAAAATGTAATTTGCTTTTCTGGTCGAACATAGAAAATCATTTCTTATCCGAGAAATTCCCAGAGAGAAGAGGAATTCGCACGAAAGTGAGCTGTGCAGATTCAAAGAATTTTCTTAGCTCAAGATAGCAAGCAATTCATTAGAGAATGTGTCAACAAGAGCTACAAAACAAGACATTTGGGAATGCCAGCTAACTAGATAAAAGTTTAATTAATTTCCCTGTACGATATCAAGGTTCAACTCTTAATTATCACATATTTTTGAGATTAACTGAGGCAAAACAATGTAAGCCTTTGAAAGTCAGTTTAAAGTCCATTAAGGTTGAATTAATATCTGATGGAACATGTCAAATAAGAGTTAGATAAGCCTGAGGAAAGTTCAATATTTATCTGTCAGCTTAACGCGATCTCAATGTGTGTTTAATTACGGAAGAGTACACTAATTAAATTTGTATCGTTTTCTAATAAAACAAAAAAAATTTTTGATTAAATCTCTTTTATAAACTTCAACCAGAAATACTTATTTACTTGGCCTTGGCCTTGCACTTGACTGACTAGTAGTTTGTAAGCATTTCAATTAAAGTCATATGCATTTCATTTATTTAATTCCTTTTGATTGCTTGGACATCAACAAATACCAATACGAGTAATTATTCATTAGGTATCCACACTGCCACTCATAGATATTGTATTGGTTATTGTATAATTCAAAATGTTCGATCACGAGTTAAACACATCAAGGGTTAGAAATCAAGGGGTAATGCTTAGGCATTGCACTTGAATAGCTTAATTTATTTTTGCACTTTTCTCTTGGCTTCTCATTAGCTGCTTACACTTTTCACTCGCTCTCCATCTCACTCACTCTCTCTCAGTTAATTATTCTCTCTGTTTTTGTATTTTTTCTCAATATTTTGTGCACTTTTTAACCGCGAGTGTCTTATTCGTTCGCGCTCCGTTCAGCAACTGAAACCAAAACTCAAAATATTGTAGTGCCCATGCCGATCACGAACGTGAATGCGCCCATCTCAGGCTATATGGCTTTAGGTCTGCCATATATCCAAGTGTGCACAGGTGCTTGTGTGTGTGTCTCTGTGTGTTGGCCCAAACAGAAAATAGCAGTAGCAATAGCAACAAGCAGCTGACGATGCGATGTGCTAATCGCCATTTGTCGATTTCAAGCGCCGTCGCCGGGAAAAGTTTTTCATTTTGCTCGGCCTTTGCGGAAGTCGGTTAGCTTGTATTTGCCGATCAAAAGTGATTACTATGGTCAATTGAAACAAGAAACAGATAGAGATACAGAGGTGGTCTTGTCCTGCTAGCACAGTGGTAAAAGAGATCGGAAATCATTAAGAAAATATTATGAATGAATTTAAGAGCTACAATTAGAAGAAATAAATGCTTTGTTTACACAGTAATTTATTTACCAGCTATTATATCTTCATCATTAATAAACTAACACATACATTTATGTACAGTTTTATATTGCAAAAGTTAATATTATTATACTTTAGATGTTTTCAAAGTGCTTCAAATTATTAGGGTAATTTTACCACAATGTGCCCCTAGTTATAGTTCAAAGATATAGAAGAATATATTATTTGATAAAGATAAAATTGACTTCCCCTTTTATGGGAATATAATATATTATTAAAAGCTCTTGAAATGTATTAACACGGAAATTATTATCTTTCAATGTCTTCTTTAAATGTTTAAGCACTTAAAAAGTTACCTTTCTATGTCTTACATACAATTATTTCCCCAATTTTATTTTTATGCTCTTATAAATCCAATAAAAACTATTTTCTGTTTCCCTTAAACCACTGTGCAATTGAGAAAATTACAATCCTATCTTCCGGCTTGACAAACCCCATTTTCATTGCCTTTTAGCCCAGCCACTTAGTCTAAAAGCTAATTTGAGAACTTCCATCAGTTTATTGGAAAGTCCAAAACTTATGGGTTCTATAGCAAAAAACCAATTAACATGTCTAAGCCAGGGGATAATTTACCGCTGCCAATTTCCAACACACAATCCCCAGAGACTATAAGTCAGGGAGTATATTACAAGTGCTGATCAATCAAGTTTTAATTTGTACGCCCCCGAGCGCATAACTTAAGCGATTAAGCTAATCAAACACCAAATTTCCACATGTAATTTGATATTCAAATTAAAACTCATTAAAAATTCCATTTTGTTGACTTCAGAATCCGAGACGAATACCGAACCCCTCGGACCGAGTACATATCAAAAAACGTAAATCTAAGGCACATCCGCTCACTAATTTAATGATCGGCTCAATGAACCCTTTTTTGTGGGGTTTTCGGTGGTTTCGCTATCTTCTTTGGAAGCAATTTAAAATTAAATGCTAATTATTCAACCCAAAAATTATGCAATAAATTATGGCTCGAGTGCGAGCAGCCAAGTTGGTACGTTTTTATTGCATAAGCTGCGGCGGTGCGTCCATAAAAAGAAATTATGACGGCCGGCATCCTTCCTCCCAACCGCCGCCGCCCTGCAATCCAACTTATAATTTGCAAATAAATCTAATTGTGTAAAGAGGGTCAGAAGTGATAAGGCCAATTAGAGAGGGGAATATTGAAGGGCAACGGGAAAGAATGATAAATGAAAAAGAGAGGAGAAAAGGGCAGAGAAAACCAAAAGAGGCAAAGTTTACCAACTGGTTTAATGTAACAAGTTGAAAGTTATGGCAGTAAACAAAGGTTAATAATTGTTGCATTCACTTAATAGGTAGGGGAAAACTGTGAAAGGGTTTTATTAAATATAATTATTTACAATATATTCCTATGAATTATATATATTTAAAATATTTTATTTATTTCTCCCTCTTTCATTTACATTAAGAGAAATTACAAACCAGAAAGCACACTGCACTGGATTTAATATGCAAATATCCCAAATCTTTATGAGTTTCTTGAGAAACCTAAAAGAAAAACCCACATTGAACTCCTTATTTGCTTCTGACAGTGATGATTGCTGTCCTTTACCTGCTAGCTCGGCTACAAACCTCCAGGTCTCCCCAAAGCCGGTCTCCTTTGAATCCAGCCTCCTTTTGAAATGGAGGCCAGCGGCTAAGCCACCTCCTCTTGCTTTAAAAAAAAAAAAGGAAAGATAAAAATTTTTGTCGGACGCCCGAGGGTGATGCCGCCTTTGAAGGCAACGTCGCGAATTCAGCGCCTTGCCGGTGGTTTTCCCCTGTCTGTTCTCATTTTCTCGCCACTGTTTATTCGCCGCCTTTGGTGTTTTTATGTTTTCTTATTTTGCTCATTTTTTCGCGCTTTCGCCTTCCTCCAAATAAGCAACAATGCAGCCGCCATTTGAATACGAGGATGGCAGTAAGGAGCAAGGAGAAAAGGACGTGGCCCAGGGCTGACTTAGCGTTCATTTCTTGGGTCTTTTATGCTGTCCTGATTCATTCAACTGTCGCTGTTGTTTCAATTCCAGTCGGCGCCTTCATCCCGCCGCCTTTCGCCAGCGTTGTTTGCTGTTTAACGAAGCAAATCAACAAATTGTAATGATGCCAAAGTCCTTTTCTGCGCTGCTTGCACTTTTACACCGCCCCATCCCTTAAAGCACAAAATTTTTGCTTTGTTTTATTTTTTTTGTTTGTCCCAAACGGCGGACCCAAAACCCATTCAGATCAAGAAGGATGATAGAATTGAAAGATTCGACTGGGAGATACCCGGTAATCACAGCATCTTACAGCTTACTCAAAAATATTTATTAAAATCTACATGCTCAGCTTTTTTAGCAGTCAGATGGAATTTCCAAGAATGTAGTTTTTGATTTTAAATCTTTAAAAAATCTTGTAGGTTATACATCACTTGCAATTTTTGCAGCTCACTTTAAGACAATATTTTTAATTGCTTTTGAGAAAAATAAACGTTTTCCTTGTCTCATCTATAATACTGAATAGTTTTAGACTTCTATTCGGGACTTAAAGAAATATGATTACCTTCCTAGCAAAATATCAAGCTCTTGTACCCCTAAGCATACCGACCTACCCAAACCCATGACCCGAAACCCGCATTGGCAGCCCTTTTTTGCATGGCGCGCTCCACTTGAGGCGCAGTGTGGCGTAAAATGAATTGAGACATTCAGTGCTCGCATAGGAGAGACAGGATTCGGTTTCATGGCCCCCGTAGCCCTCCCAAAACCGCAGAGGTCGACGCGTTGGTCGGTCGGTTGGTCTGCCCGTCAGTCTGTCCTTTGGCAACAACTTTTGGGGCTCTGCACCGCACTGAATGCAAAAGTGGCAAAAGTTTTTGCACCACTCGAGGGGCCCCCGGCCAGAGGCCCCTCTCTGCTGTGCATTCAGGTGTTAAGTTTTTGGCCGGCGCACAGAAGTATGCTACAAATAATTAAATCATGCAAAGGTTGTTGTAAAAGTGTGTTGGTGTAGGGCAGCGAGAATTGGCCGGAAACACTCGCCCTGTCCTCCTCTCGGCTAGACAAGTTCAATGCCGCCTTGAGGTCCTTGTCAGGCTGTCAGCTAGTTTGATATTAACCAATCGATACTAATATTCCCTGCTCCTCTTGTTTTTTACCTTAGTTTTTTTTTCTTTTCCATTTTTTTTCTTATTTTCCGTGAATTGGAATTTGCATATGACACAGGCATAGTGGGCAAACAAAACGAAGGGAAGTGGGAACATCGGTAGCCAGGCCGAAACGAAGCGATATGGCCAGTGGCAAAACACGCTGGCCTCTTCCATCATGTCAGTTTACTTTTTGCAGTGGGCATTGCGACTGCCGGGCATTTCCGTTTCCGCTTCGAATGCACACTGAAATGCCACTTAAATATTTTGTAATATATGAACTGGACTTTCCGTTGCAACTTTAACTATTTCATGTGTAGGAAAATTAAGCTAAGGTTGTTGTGTAATAAGTAAGGTTTCTTGATTACCGGGTTAAGGGTTTTTAGAGTTTATTTCCACCTTTGGATGGTATTTATAATTTTGGTCAGTGAAGTAGTCATTTCCGAGCCTATAAACAATATATATTCTTGATCACCATCAACAGCCGAATCGATGAAAAAACTCAGCAAGTTAACTGCTCTTTTAATCAAAATTACCATTTTTTTTAGTAAAGTTATTGAATTTTAAAATTTTGGTTTTATTCACATATTTAAGGTATTTTTTTGGCATCTGCGTGTGATTGCCAAATTGGTATATTAACCATTTGCTAGAATTTTATTATTTAGGCCTTAAATAATTGAAATATATTTCTTTTTTTTTAATTTCTCCATTAAAACTTTTCCAGCTATGCCTAAACTACATTTTATTTTTATAACTTTAATTTTGTAAAACTTTTCGTTTCTGAAAAAATCCAAATCCCCTTCAAGTAGTGAAAAAACATTCTTTCGCGGCTCAAACGCCATCGCAGCTACCAATAAAGAACAGCCAAAAAACCAAAACTCACGTCGAGATAAATTGAAGTTGATTTGCCTGACTGCTGCTGGCTACTGCAGTTTTTCCAGCTTTTCCCCCGCTTTTCCTGCTGCTGTTGTTGCCACACAACGCTTCCTCGTCTCCGCTGCATAATTTATGAGCGGGAAATGATTTGCATGCAGTTTTTCTTGCACCTTTGCTTCTTGTGTTTGCCTTCCTAGACTTTTCTCTTCTTTACCTTCGCATCCTGCAGGATGAGACCGGAACCTCAAACTGGCAAGAATGTGAAATGTTTGTGTTTGCCGTTGGCTTCGATATATGGCACTTAAAACAATTGACAGCAAACTGTGAGGGATACTGAGAGGCAAAGGACTTAGTCCAATTGGTCGAAACTCACGTGAAACTGGTCGAAATGTGGCTCTCTTTTGCACATTTTCCTTCGCTCACCGCGGAAAAGCTTTGACGGGAAAAGCTCCGTTCGGGTTTTCCTTATAAACGCAACGCACTGATAAAACCTCGACAGTTACCGTTCCGGACGCGTAACGATAGCAGCCAAATGCGATAGCTGCTAACGTGGCCAAAATCCAAGCACAACAATACCAACAACAACAATAACAAACGCAGGAAAATAACACTTGAGAGAAGACACGAAAATTGCCGGCAAAGTGTGCGAATAAACAAATAGCGAATATAATCATTTGTGTGCAAGAAAAACCCAAGGAGAAAATAAAGAAGTGCTAGCAAACGGAAAGGTGTTTTCCCAGTGAAAAGTGTGAAACGCAAACAAACTTTGTAATTGATGAATTAATAAATTAAAAGCCAAGGCATAAGGTAAGAGCAGAGTGTACTTAAGAACTGTAATTAATACAGACAGTTAGGGATTAAAGGGAATAAGGCAACAACAAAAAATTAGCTTACGAAAAAGGCTAATTGCAAAAGGTTTAATTTAATGATGGCAGCAACAAAGGAGAAAAGTTTTAATGCAGCACATTGAGATAAAATCAAACAGATGGTGCTTTTAAAGGTAAACAAAAAACGTGAAAGCTAGGGGAATTTTTTAAAATTTAGTTAAGAATTATGTGCATTGATAAAGGTCTGCGAAAGAAAAATTTATCTTTAGAATTACATTATCTCCAACAGCTTTTCTTTTATATTTAATATATTAATATTATTTACGATCTTTAGTTCAAACTTTATACCTTTAATCACATTTACATAACTAAGACTGTTGCTTTTTATTTACTTTTAAACATATTAATTTTTGTTTAAATTAATGTTTTAATGCACAAATAATAGTCTTAGCAACCCTCAAGTATCTTAAAGGAAATTCAGAACTTCCTATATTATTCTACTCCCATAAAGGTCTTCAACACCATCTCCTCCAGCCTTTTTCAAATTTCCAGGACATTGCTCTCGTGTCATTTTTATTTTATTTATTTATTATATCAAATACCTGTTTCATTTAAATGCCAATATTATTGCCTTCAAGGAATCCAACCCTTGATTCACCTTCAAAAATCTGCGAAGCACACCAGACACACACAGCCGCTGAAATCACTCAAAAATGTTTTATTTCGTCTGTGCCGCTTGACAAAAAAAATAAAATATATATATATTATATATGAGAAGCCCACGA
This sequence comes from Drosophila burlai, assembly GCA_008042655.1. Classification (NCBI taxonomy): domain Eukaryota; kingdom Metazoa; phylum Arthropoda; class Insecta; order Diptera; family Drosophilidae; genus Drosophila; species Drosophila burlai. The sequence goes on from VNJT01012423.1 coordinate 18,613, forward strand.
AACTCCCGAGGGCTGTGGCCATTTAGTGGCAGTTTGTACCCAGACAACCTTTAAAGCCCTGTTACAGACTGCTTTTCGCCCACCCAAAAATTAGTCGTTCGAGTTTTCCACCTACTCTGAGTTTGTGGAACGTCTGGGCTTAGGTTAAGCATACGCAGGAGCAACGTCGGGTAAAAGTATAAAAAAGGAAGGAAAATTAAGCAGAATTTCAGAAGAAGAAAAATAAAAGCGATGCTCAAGTGGCACAGCGCTTAACACAAATTAGACGCACTTAATTACAGCGCAAACAGTCACAAGGAGAGCGCTCGTAAAATATGCACAAAAAATATAATAAGGGCCACAGCCGAACCAGCCGCTGGCAAAAAATATATATTTATATATTTAAGCAGTTCGCTCGCCAAACGCCAAAGAGATGGCCGAGTGGTTGGAGACGACTTTCAATTTCGGGCATTCAAAAGTTGCGGCTTAAAACTCAATTAAACGAATTGGCAGAAATTTAATTACAATTTCAGTTTCATTTTAAAGGAGAGACGACTGAAACACGACGAAAGAGAGTCTGGGGGATATAAAATGGGATAAGAGGACGACCAGCAAAGAGTGGGCACATAAGGAAGGCAGAAATTGTTTTGCCAGCTGTTGGGCAAACTTTATAGAAAACTAATATTAATTTAGAGCGAAAACAATTAACTGCATTTATGAGATGAAAAATTTAAGCCCAAAATTGAATTTTAGGAGAATAGAAAACTAGTTTATGCGTGGAAATTACAGTTTAACTTTAAGGGGGCAATAATGCATATTATTTTGATTTCTTTTTACTAACAAGAAGGCTATGTTATGGTTCTTTTTCCATTTTATAAATTTCTTTAAATACAACCGTATTTTATCTGAATAATTTATATTTTTTTCCTATATTGATTGTTGTTCAATAATCAAACTGGCTTTCTGGTGGAAATTAATTCCTAAATAGAACAGTATCCCTCTCGAAGGACCAAAATGAACTTGGGAAGGTGGCTGCTGATCGTCTCAAAAATTCAAACTGGGGTGTAAGTAAAATGATTTCCTACAGCAAAGACTGAAGGCTAATAAAATAAGGAATATATTTCCTGGAAAAGTGCCCAATATCCCAATTTACAATCCCTGTCCCAGCTTAAGCTCATGACTAATTCTAATTTCATTCAAATGCCTGTAACTTCTCAATCGTCCCACGTACACTCCCCGCCCCCAAAACTTTTCCAGCCCTCGGGGGCTGAACCCTTCCCCAATGCCAACAACATCGGCAGCAACAACAGCTATTTCCGGTTCCTCTGGGCCTTCCCCCAGAACTTGGCCACGTTTTATCTGCCAAACAATAGGCTCATTAGTGGAGCTGCCCACCGAATGCCACGCCTCTTGAGCAAACTTTTCCTAATATCAACGTTGGCTGCCGACGAGTACAAAAAAAATAATAATAAGACATAAAATAATATTTTCGTTTGCTGGAACTTTTAGGGGCAATTAACTCGGGGGCGCGGAAAACTTTAATGGCCAAGCAAATCCCCAGAAAATCTACGCCATTTGCCATAATTGGAAATGAAAATATTTATTGAATTATTCAGGGCCAGATATTTCTACAACTTCCGCAATGAATTCTTATTAAAGCAGAATATTAATTGAAAGCGAGTCGAAGGCTTGCCAACTATTTTCACCGAGAAGGGTTAGCGCTCGGGGTCCTTGGACCGAAAACTTTTCCATCAACTCAAGAGTTTTGCCCGTCAATCGCAATTTTCAAGTGGCGACAAAGTAGCGCTGAATGAATATGCAAAATGCTCCTTTGGAATAGACTCGACTGTCAACTCTTGGCAAGTCCTTGCCATTACCTTCTCCCCCTTGCCTAGGCAGCTGGTCCTGCTCCTGAAACAAGTAATTCCACTTTATTTAAGTTTTTTTTTTTTTGCCATAAACCGCTTGCGACCAGAAACGGATGCCAATGCGTTTAAGTTAAAGTTTAAGTTCAGTTGAGTTCTGTTAAAAAAAAAATAAAGAGCAAGGCAAAACTGCACAGAAAATGGAAATCAAGAAAAATGCTCAGCGCACTTCCAACTTTACTTTTCCCACTTTGGGCCACTAATAAAAATAGCGGGGAAAAGTTTCATCTACTGCAGAGCCTTGCACTGGAGTGCAAATCTTATTCGAAGGTCTCACAGCAGCCAGAAACAATGTAATGGGATTGGAGAATCTTTGGCAGGGAAAGAGTAAACGAGATTGAGCCAAAAAATAGAAAGAATGAGCTAAGGCTGAGGAGTACTAAGCAAGGAGCAAGCTGATAATGTGTATTGGAATGTGGTTAATGTAATTAATATGTTTTTTTAGCACTAAGAAATTTATATCTAATCAGGAATTTATATCCTTATTGGTATTGAAATACCTTACTTTGCTCCACTTCAAACCAACTCCATAGATTTATCTGCAGTGCTCTTTTATAGGGTAAAGGTGGCAGCAGTGGACAGGGGGGGGTTGCGGACACCCCGGTGTAACTTTTGACACAGGACAGATATGTGGATCTGTCAAATGTCATGTGTGCGCTATTGAAGCTCGATTGTTTTGTGCCTTATACCAAACGGAACGGACGCGTCTGCTTTGTGTGGCGGAAAAATGAATTTTTTCACCGTGAAAAAAACCACAAAAGTTTTATTGCACGTTTTTAAAAGTGTCACCGTGTGAAGTGTGTTAATTAAGAAGGTGAGTGCAATCGATTTTTTGACGTGAAATTTAGTTATGTTAAAGATTCCAGTCCGAGTTTGGACAAAATTTTCACAATAAAAATTTTTTTCATATGATTTTAAAACGACTGCTTAAGGCAGGTGTGAACACCTAAATGTAGGGGGTTGTGGACACCCTATTTTTTGCTTGACAAATCTTAAAANTGGTCCGTGGGTCTGGGCTTATTACAACACCCCCTAAGGCGAGGCGAGGCGAAGCGAGGCATTACTTTGTCCTTGTGCTCCTCACAATCACAATCACACTCAAACACACACACACACACACACGCACGCCATGGCCATTAATTTATTTTTATGCCAGGCATAATCTTTTCTGCTTGCGGTATTTGGTTTGTATTCATTTGCATCTTCCACCCAACTCTCTGCCCCCAAGGGCTGCGTATGCCACACACACCACCCCATCGATAGTGTGCCAAATATCTTGCGTGGCGACAAACCAGAGAAACAAAAACAAAAGGCAAACGAAGGGCCAAAGGTACACTGAAAACTAGGTTTCCCTTCATAGAAAATAAATTAAATACCTTGAATATGTATTTAAGAGCAAAAATATCAAGCTGTCAAATGGGAAGGTTCAAACAAAAATGAGTTAGGTTCACAGTTAGGATTATTGATTTCAAATATTATTTAACAAAGTGTTTAACATTAACTCTTACATAAAATGTATTATAATATTTAAGCCTCATATATAACATATCAAAAAATATCTTTTTTTTACTTACTTTCAACATTAGTACCTTCATTTCCTTATCAGGACTAATGAATACACTAATTACAGTCTTATCGGCATGTTGTGGCTCAAACTGATTTACGATAACTAAACTGACGATAATATTTATGATCGAACTGATAACTTTCGTGCAATATTTTTCTCTGTGCCCTAACGAGTCCATGAGGAGATGTGAGAAGGAAATCGACGTCTTTAATGATTTGCCTTTGCCCACAACGAAGATCTGGAGTGGCTAAAGTCGTCTAAGGACAACGGCGGTGTTGGGAGGTGTGGAACTGGAAAAAACCAAAAATCTCTCTCTTGGGCATACCGCCTGCCCGACTTTCAATATCTCTGTGTATATTTCGGCTTGTGAGCCATTTGAATACGTATGCATACTTAATTTGCCACGGCTTTGCCTCTGGTCCATGCTCAAAGGACGAGGGGCTCACTCAGGCAGCAGCAGGAGGTAGCGGAAAACGTGGATAGCCGGATACGCCGAATGGCATACTACATTATTGATTGGATATTTGTGCGGGAATTTAATAAAATATGCAAATTCCCCTCCTTCTTTTTTTTTTTTGGTTGTTGGTGCTCGGCCGCACTCAATCGGAAGACAAGACGAGCCTCCGTCCAGGATTGAGTGGCTCTTCAGCTGGAGAGGATTGAGAAGGTCTCAAATGTGGAAGGATGTGCCAGTTGAAGAGTTTTGGGATTAATTAAGAATCACTGGAGAGATCCAGACGAGAAAAGGTCAAGATTATGGGCTACTCAAAAATCGAAAGGGGAGTTTAAGTGCTAACGAAATCAATCACTTGAAACCCTCAAATTTGCATTCTCTTTGTCTCATTTTCCAAGAAATAGTTACAAATATAGAATTCTATAAAATGAAACCCTTTTTCCTGGTATATTTTTTATTTCCAACTTCCAATCAAAGGAAATTTCCATTGAAATCCCATCGAACCGCTGATGAATCGATGACATTGCTCTTCGCAGGAAATCCAATAAGCATTACGCCCATTACGTATGCGGAAATAATTCAATTTTGCTGCCGAAAAATTTCCACCAACAGGTGCAAAGCATTTCCATTTCAAAAGCCAACAAAATCTAGGCAGGCATCTCTTCCTGCCGGATTTTCTGCGGGCCGCTCATAAAACAAACCCATTTCTCCGACAAGGTCATCAAATCAGACGCCGGACCCGCAAAACAAACAAGACTAAAAAAAAAAGGAAAATACGCCGCAATTGTTTCACGGCAACATCAAAAGAAGACGTCAAATACACCGAAATGTCTTCAGCAGCCGAAACAGAAACGGAAACAGCAACAAAAATGGCAACGGAAAAGATGGCCAACTTGGGTGACCGATGGCTAAAATACTCTTTGTCTTTAGAGAAGATTTTGTAGCCGAATTTTGGTTTTAAAAACGAACATGTAATGTTTACCTTTTGAGATTTAAATAATGAAATGGAGAGAAAGGTTTATAAGTTCTCAAGAGATTTATTTATTTAAATATGTATGTTTCTTGTACTTTATAAAACCTTAAAAATATATACAAAAATATCTTGTTTTTAGGCTCATAGGATTCTTATTATGTTATTAATTTGCCTCTGACAACTAGAAACCAAAAAGCTGAGAGCTCAAAACCCATTCATACGAAAATGTGGTAAGACAAATGTTAGTCACCTAATTAAAAATAATTTCAGCACAATACATTTCGAATTTACAAAACTAAGATGAAGGCATTCAAGTTTTAGGCAGCATAAGCCCCAAGTTGTCTTAGTTTCAGAGTATCGGGGGTATCAAAACATCAAGCAAAAGTAACAATAAAAGCAACGAGGCTAAGAACAGGCAACTGAACAACACGTGGCCTACATAAAAACAACAAAACTTTGAGCCAAAAGCTGTGCAAAACTTTCGGGTAGACGACAATTGCCTGCAGCTGCAGTGCCAGGCAGGGCAGAGTTACTCGTACATATATTCTATACAAGTATATCTGTGAGGGTCCTGGGATCGTAAAGAAGAGAAATCAAATACTCACCCACTTGACTTGCCACCATCGCACTTAATCAGTCAAATTTTCCCGCCACGAAGGGCAGCAGCTGACGGCGAGCAACTTTAATTGCCTTTAGCTCTCAGAGATTCAGATGTTGGCGGTGCATAAATTAAAGCATAATCCAAATTTATGCAGAATTAGGTCCACGCTCGTTTTTTTATACGACGGTTTTATGCTTTTGCAATTAGTCTAAGTGGACTTTAATATGTCAGTTCTGGGGAAAAAGCGCTTCAAGTCATTTTTGCGGCTAACGAAAAGTTCCCCAGAACTCAACTCAACTCAACTCGACTGACTAAGCTCAACTTTGCATTTGGCCCCGGAAAAGTTGGCAGGCACAGGAACACAGAGGGTTAAGGCTGCAGGGGCTGAAAACATCGGTTGACAGTTTCATGAGCCGGCGCGTCCTTGTCATCCTCTAGTTTTGTGGCAAATTATTTTGGCTCTGCTTAGGCCCAACTTTTTGTGTTGTCTCAGAGTTCTTTCTTTCTTATTTTTTAGTTTTTCTTGCCCTTTTCTTTTCCCCTGCCGTGCTCAAGTACATAAATTTGCGGCTTAAGTTGGGGCTAAATTTGATTTGAAGATGATGAGGCAGGTGATTTTTGTCAAGCTTCTTGTGTAAAAACTGTCTCAACAAATTTAATTAGATTTTGTAGGGTCAGTCTGTGTTGGATTAAGAAGGTAATGGCTTATTGGGTTGCCGAAAAAGGTATCAACTTAATGGTTAAGTTAATACTAAGACCCTTGTCCTAAGGGGTTTTTTTTAAATATGGCACTGCAAGTGGAATTCTGTTTGATTAATCTTTAGTGAAAATAGAATCAAATAAAATTGGAAAGCCTTAAGTAAGTTTCGGAGAGCAACAATATACTACTTTGTTGATCAGCCACCCCAACACCTAACTAAAATAAAATCCTCTCCTTCGTCCACAAAACCACTCTTATACTCGAAATCGTAAGATTTTGGCCAAATCGAATTCGGGAAAAAATTACGATTACCGGAGCATGGCCGAATAAATAAGTTTGCTTTCAGTTTATAACCAATATTTAGCTTTATATAAACAAATAGTTGTTTTTGCACTTACCGCAATCACTGAGTGGCGCTGCCTTCGGTGTAAATCGGTATGGCCACAGCTGCCACCATTTCCTCCCTGAACAGGAGACTGATCCTAATCATCCGAGTTCATTGGACAAGTACTCCTGTCCAGGACAGGAGCAGCCGCCAGAACGCAAGCCAATAGCTTACTTTCGTCAGAAGTAATTTCCTCAGATCACTGCAAGCCCATCCCCCTCTACCTGTTGCTATTACCAATTTCACTCTTGGGCTTACCCATTCCAGCCGAGCTCAATTTGTCAACAATACCGCTTACCTTCTTACCTTTTCTTCCTTCCTTCACCTTATTTTCTTATTTTGGGAACACACCAACACACACATATATTGCACAAGGCATGCGGCTTATGTGGCGTATGCGCAATTTACTAACTCAGACAGCCTGGCTGGCCTAAATGATAGCAATGTGCTTGGCTCGCCGGCGAATTATGCAAATGCTGTCTTACGAACATCGTGGCATATGAGCAAGGAATATTACGCATACGCCGAGTGTGCCATTAAACGCCCATGGTGAGCGGTATGAGATACCCGGCGGCCCAGGTTAGGGCGTGCCTAATCGCAATTGCTCTCAAGAATGGTACAAGAAATTGCACACATTTTGGATGTGAGGAGTCTTTTTTCATTTACCGGGCAATCAACTTGAGTTTTTAACAGCTTTAATTTAATTTATTTAAAGAAGAAAGGTGTGGAAATACCTACTTTTCATGTTTATTTCGGTTTCATCTGAGCTAGGTTATATTTTGTTATCGTAACCAATTTATCTTTTATTTATTTAATTATACGGGAATTACTATAATTAATTCTCAATCCAAAGAATCCTAGCTTTTATATTTACAAATAATGACATGTTTAATTGGTTTTTAACATCATTAACCTAAAGTCTTATTTGTGTATATGTTTGCCACGCTTACCACAAATCTGTGAAGTGTAAACAAAATATATTTGTTTTTAATTCAATTAGAAAAGGTTGTAAAATTTTAATAAATAAATTATGTAATTGCCTTATGCAAACATTTTAGATTTCCAAACAATCGGTATTTTTTTCTATCTCTGTAAAGAAATTTATAAATTAATTTCATTGCTATGTACACTAACCTTTTCCGCCTTTTTTCTACCACCTTTTTACTCCTAGAATTAAAATGGTCTTTACACTTTCATTTATGCAACCATATTCCCATTTAGCATAGCAAATTTAATTTATTTATCTCTCAAAATCTGCTTCCTTCGCGCCAGCAAATTATCCTTTGGCATTTTTCCCGCTTTCGAAGGATAGTATTCATGTCCCACGTTGTTTATTTTGTTTGGCTGTTTGCGAAAAAATTCAAAAATTGCCGGATTTCCTGTTACCCACACCCCGTGACTCCGTCCGACCTTTCAGCACTCCCACACCCCCCGTTGGGCCCTCACCTAATCGAGTGTGCGTGCGACGGCAAATCGCAAAATGGCGAATGGCAAACGGCGAATGTTAAATGGCAACCGGCAGCGGAGGGCAGCGACGAGCTGCGTCAGCTACCGACTGTTGGCTTCATTTTGTTAACTTTCACTCGTTTGCCGTGTTTACAAATTTAAAAATTTGTTTGTGTTTACTTGCCCTTGTCGGGGCGTCCTGTTTGGGGGCTGCGGCTTCTGTCTGAAGAGAGAGGAGCCCTCCCCGTCCCGTCATAACTCAGGCAGCCCAGCACTCGTGTCCCAGGACTTTTAAAGAAATTGTTTTCTTCCAAAAAGCCGCGGATGGCGGCCACATTAACCTCCTGCACGGCTGGGGGCTCACTCGTGGCAGAGAGGTGTCATGACATTGTCTTTACCTTGCCTAATAAATGGTTTCATTTAATCAAAGGGCCTTTATGGAGCACGCATCCTAGGATTTATGCCTGTTTATCTAAGATGACGGCGGGCAAACTGGCTGGCAACCGCAAGGAAACTTCCATGACTGTTGATGATCCGAGGTTTTGCTTTGGATAAACTTTTGGCCCTTTTTTTCGGTTAGGGATTTTGGGTCGTGCGTCTGCGGTTGACATAAATCAGCATTAAAGCTTGATGAAAAGTATTTTTGGCTCATCTGTATAATAGGTTATAGCCCAGAGTTGGCTCTTAATGGGTCTTAAAACTTTCGATGCACGCTCAGAGTCTGGCAATTACATTTTACACAAATTAAGTGAGCAGTCAGGGTAAATTTAAGCTAATTAAATAGGAATTTGTCAGCAATTTTCTTTATAAAATATATACAACATAACAGTTACAACCATCCTTGACTTATTCCCAACTCATTAAAAATTATCTAATAAGCATACTTCTTTTCTCTTAAGCAACTTGACTTAATTCTCTCTTTCAATTTTTAAACAATTCATCTTAGCCTTATTTCCTATTCTAAGCCCCAAAGCTTTTTATTCTTTCCCTTAAACCAGCAGCAGCTTATTTCATTTCCATTAAGTCGCCTTCTCCTATTTAATTTTTCTTCAATTTTAAAGGAATTATCCTGTATACAGTCGCATCAAAATGAAGCTAATAACATCAGAAGAAGGAAATAATCAAGGCCGTAGCTTACTTTATCTGGCATTTGGCCAATGTTTGTCCAACTATCTGCGGCTATTTTGGATTTGGCTTTGGGGTCTGGACTCCGAGAGAGACTATCTCGGTTTTTTGTGTGTGTTTTGTGTATTTGGGTGAAATTTTCGTTTGCCATTTTAAGGCTGAGCAGCAAATGAGATTTTTCTCACATTTGCTTCTGCCTCTCTGATGTTTGCCTATCGCCTTTGGCTTTCAAATAGTAATTTTCAGAGGGTCATCGTCAGCTTTCCAGTGTGTCCAGTGATTACATTCCCTGCCGGGTCTGCAAAGTCCATAAGTAATAATCAAGTTCTTGGGGAGGGCAACGGAAAAGGTTTCTTATGACAGTTCTTTGAGCGCAGCTCTGTGCGCAAGAAAAACAAACAGAAAACTTCAATTACAGGGCACAGAAATGGCTGGAAAATTGAAAGCAACAACGAAGGGGGGAAAATGTGGGAATCTCAATAAATGAAAACTTTCATTTCAGGCCGGGGAAAAATAATTTTTAATGGGGAAAAAGAAACACAGAGAGAAACGAATGACAAAATTGAGTTAAAGAGAGGGGAAATACAAATTATTAAAATAGAAAATTCATGTCTTTGCTTCATTAAATTTATGAATTAATGCTGATGTAAGTGACCCAAAATAATTGTTTCGTAGTTAAATAAAAGCCTCTCTTTAAGTGGTTTCACAACCAGGCTTATGGCCTCCCCAACCATCCCACTTAAACTACGTTAATCCTTTGCCATGGCATTCCTTTGCCTGTCCGGATTACAAGTCCAAAGACTTGCCAATCTGTTCCATTATACTCCCTTCTTTATCTTTTCAAAGCCGAGCTAAGAGGCAAACCTTTGGCTCGGACATGCCTTGTCTAAATGCTGAAACATTAACTCAACTAAAGAACTTCATTATTGGGCCCGGTGGCAATAAATCTTTTGAGTCGTTCTACCTTTTGACTCCTTTGCAACCGACAATGAATCATAATGAGTGCTCGACGCTGGCCGGCTGTAAGACAAAGGACCCCCAAGAAATCAACATTCATACAATCATACGCCCTGTTGTACGCACTCCCAGGGAGAAAGCCAAACAAAAGTCGGCTAAGAAAGCTGAGCTAAGCTGCGGCCAAGTCGTAACATAATGGCGTGACGGCAAAGTAAGCAATAAGGCGTAGCATAAATTAGCCAAATAAACAGAAATGAAACAAAAGGGGCGCTCACAACAACTTTAATGTTTGTTAAGCAAATATTATACCCCCCTCCCATATTTCAGCCCGTGGAACGGGATCCTATTAGAAGTTAGCCCCTCCGGTTATGGTCCCACACGTAGTATTTGCTTTTGCTGCTGCTGCCCAGCCCCTGACAACAATGAAACGTCTTTATGTGACGATTATCTGAACATAACCCAGGCCCAATGTGCAATTAACTGTGGCATCCCGATGTCAATGGGCCTTAGGCCTACATTCATTCCCGAATATGACACACAATGAAATATATGGCCAGAGATTTACGACAGGGAATATGAGAGGGAAAGGGAACGAGTCTGTATATCGACAGGGGTTTGAAAGAGGGGGAAAGAGTTTGGCCGTGGTAACACCAAAATTTGAAGAAGTTTAGAGGTCAAGTTGAGTTGGAAAAATTTTATATATATTAGTAAATGTATATATATACTAAAATAATAATAAACACAAGAGTTTATATATGTTTTTAGTTCGAAGAGATTCGTTTGATCCTGCTCCTGCGTTATGAGGTTCATTCTAAGTCCTGACAATTTTTATTAATAAAGTTTTTAGTGCTTTTTAATAAAATGTGATAAAACAAAAAAGCTATTCTTACATTAAACTATACTCTTTATTGTATCTATGTTCTTTGTTCGTATTAAATCCCATTCAATGAGCTACAAAATATTTCCCAATATAAATTACAACCTAAATCCGAATTTTTCCTCTATTACAGGCTACCTACAAAATCACATAATAGACAATCCCTTCAATCAAATAGCAATTAAATGCCAAATGAAACCAACACAACGCACATTAGACACCACAAACAACGGCGAATAAAATGTCAGAAATGCAAAACCAATTTCGTGTGTCGCACACAATCTCTCAATTATTCCTAATTTATGGGCATTTTATGAACAGCATATGGACCGACTGCAATAGATCTTTGCCAGCTCAAACCCCAAACCCTAAACCCCACAATAAAAAAAACCCCAAATAAAACCCATTGAAATCGAAACATCTCCCACACATATGGAGATTGTAATGCGCTTAAAGGGAAGCCAACAACCGGCAGAGTCGAGTCATTTCTATGCATATAGGCTTCGCCTGAGAGGCTTATATACCTCCACATTCTCCCTCTCCCATTTCCACTGAAATGCCAAAAACGAGACTACTCGTTTTTTTTTCAAATTGGGGAGGGAAAAAAAGTAAATATGATGTGAGACGCTTATTGAATCGAATTTGTTGACTAGAACTCTGTAGAGCGGCTCTACCCACCACAAAAATCCTTCAACGCTGTCACAGCTGCTGTCGCACACTGCAACCCGAGTGTGTGTATTTTTTTGTTTGTTGTATTTTTTGTACTGGCTGTGTTCCGTGTAGTTATGCAACAATTTTCCTGCCTAGAAGGACGTTGCGTTGCGTGAGTCCCGAAATCAATCATACGCCAAAATCGACACAAACAATATGGGCAAACAAAACCAAAAACAAAACAAAAAATAAATACAACAAAAATTCAACCGAAACAAAGCGCGGCAAAGTAATGCGATATTTTTTATTGATTTTCATTCATTGTGTGTCTGTGTCTCCCTTGGGCGGTGGCAGGTTTTCGCGGGGGGGTTTCCCGACGGTTCCAATATGAAAAGCACTTGATGTTGGCAATATGCGTGCCCACTTGACTCCGAGCCAATGCCTTTCAAATGCAAAATGCAAAAAGCTTTTAAATTGCAAGGTCCTGCGCTTCCAGTTCCATTAATAAGTGGCTTCAAAAAGTGTAATAACTGGATATGGCCATAAAGCCAAGAAGCGTAGATAAGGGCCATTTTTATTAGGCTATTAAAATTAAGATTTTTTGTGAGGCAATTTTAGCAAAGATCGTTTTAAAATTTGGAAAATCTTTAGAATTTAATCCAATTCAAAATGAAGTCAGTTATAAAATTAAAAATTAAAATATTTTTTTTTGCTGTAAATGCTGTACATTTTGGAAAATCATAAGAGTAATAGGTTACAAAATAATCAAAGCAGAAATTTGATCAGAAAATAATCTGTTATTGATTTTTATTAAGTTTTTAACAAATATTAAAAACATTATACGTCTTGTGTTACAATAGTATTACATTAAAAATTATTATGGGAAATAAAACCTTTTTGCTGAAAAATACGAAACATTATTGTGCAATGTTGACTTGAGGTATTTGTATTCCAAACAAATCAAAGATCTTTCCAACTCTTCCCAAAACGCAAGAAAGAAAGCGCATCTCCCCCTGCATTGTTCTTGTATTGTTTTGTTTGGCAAGCATTTCGGTTGGCCTGTTTTCTTAGCTTTTTTCGACTTTTATGCGTGACCTCTGTGTGTGTGGCAGTGGTTTCGCATTTGTTACTGATATTTTATGACACTGTAAACATTTTGCAATACGAACTCAGTTTCCGTGGAATGACTTCTAGTTGGTACACTGCTGGCTGTGAGCTGGGGTCTGTGTGTGCGAGTCATCCATTCAATATGCTCAGCAGAGCATTACATGTTTCTATGGCGCTGTGTCCTTGCAAGTCCTTTTCCCCGCATTCGGAATGGGTGCTTACACGGAGTGAAATGCGGGTGAAAAAGTGAACATTTTTCACAGTTTTTTTTTTATTTGTTTTTTTGAGGTCAATTAAAAGAGGCTTGGTAGTCTTTTCAGGGACCTTGCAGCCAACTATCAATCATAGTTCTTGTCTTTCTTCTCTTCTCTTGCGTGTTTCGTGTAATTAGTTAAGCAGCCACTAATTGAAAACATCTTAGAGATTTGTTTTGGCGTTGATTAAGTGAGATTTCGGACAGGCCATCAAGTGATATTTGTCCAGGAACTGACAATACCGTGGCATTACCCTGCGTGTCTTCCTTTTCCGTCATTAATTACCCAAAATGCTCGACGAGAATGGCTTGAGTTTCACGCGTTTGGCCTGTCAGTTTCATTGGACAAGTGATGGCGAATCACTCGCTAGTCTGGCGAACACGAAAACATTTGCTGGAAATGGTGAAAACTTTGCTACAAATAAAAAAAAACTTTAAGTGCTATTGTTTGGGTCTTTTGAGAGAAGAAAAATGCATAAAAATCAATAGTCTGATGATTGAGAAGATTGCTTTAAAGTGGTTATGCTACAAGTATATATAGTATAGGGTACAGAGTATAAAGTCTGGAAATGTATGGCAGCTGGCGGAGCAGTTTGCTTGGGGGCCCTAAGATTTATTTCCAAGCTTGATCGATGGTTGTATATTATGTGAGGTCGATGTTGGTAAAGTTTGTATTCCTACAATTTAATTTTGTACCCACAAAATCTTATTTTTCTTTCAAATCTGCGTTGTCTTTAAGTTTTAAATTTAATATTCTTCTCGCAAAACTATTTTTCGTTTAAAATATTCCCTTAAATACAAACTTGCTCAGCTTAACGCTTTTTGCATGCCACATTCAACCCACTTTTTTTTTGCTCTGAAACGAACTCAAAGTCCTTTGCATGCAATCATGAGATATTTACACTGCCACAGCCATTCAAGTCGAGCAAATTGTCACACATAAAATGCAGAAATAAAATAATATGGAAAAAAATAAGTGCTCAATATTTTACGACTGATTGCATTTTTGGGAGAAAAGCGGAGAATAAATTAAAGCGTTGCTGCATGCGAAAATATCGCCCACTCAATTTATGCGAATGACTTTTAAAATGTTCAATTTATCTGGCTATTTTTTCAGGCGGACTATTTTTTAATGGAAGCCTCCAGAGCCGCAATAATAACCAGCCCGGGGGAAGCAGAAGCAACAGCAACAGCCTCAACATCATCATGATCGCCACCATGTTGTCAGCGTAATGAAAACGAGACCCAAAAAGTTGTCGTGCCATTGCTGAGCGGAAAACCAGCCGAGAAAAAAAACACAATATTATAAAATTGGGAACATAAAATGAAGTCTGTCATACTATATCCTTATGGACCGCTGACCGGCGGCACACGTTGCTGTCGCATGTTGCATGCCAAAAATTTGGCCATAACAAGTGCAATTTACACAATTGTAAGTGTTTTTGCGGTTATAAGCGGCGGTCGCAAGGGGCGTATACGCAATGTGGACAAGTATATAATTTTGTTCTCGTTAGCTGGAAACACTGACCAAGCCCCCCCAAAAAAAAATTGAAAAAAATAACAAGAAGGAATAAATACAACAGCACGAATTCAGTAGTTGTGCCGGGTTATTATATTCGCCTGTTAATTGTGGCATAATTAATAGACAAGTGTCGTTGGCGAGAGTTTTTCTGCAGTCTGTCCTGAATGGGCCATGGCATACCTCTCAACCTCATTATTGTAATGAAGGACGTGCAGAGGGGGAGGCAACCACAAAAATTCCCCCTTTTTAGCGAGGTCTATTCAGAGAGTTTTGGAAATGGATTGTTTCATTATTTGATTTAAAATTATTAAGGTTAAGTCTTTTTTTCTTATTAATGTGCTTCGTCATGACTAGGAAGTTTTTGTAGGCAAAGTTGGCAGCTCTGGATTCGAAAAGTATTTTCATTATTAATTATTTCATGCAAGTTGGCAGGACTATTTAAAAAAGCTTTAAGAACTGTCATTAAATAAATACAAGTAAATAAATATAACAAACCTATATTATGTTTTATATGGCACAGAATTGATAGATAAATTAATCATTCCAATATTTCTTTTTTCAAACAAGACTTTCCTTTTCCTTTTGCAATCATAAACACATTTATGAAGAATGTTGACAACTCTTCTCTTCTTGGTTTTAGTTAGAAGAACAAATTCTTTGAAAGTTGGCAACCCTGTGCTTCTTAATGTCAAGCGAACTAGTTTAATTAATATTTTGAGAGCTTCTTTTCATTGAAATTAAAGTGATTTTTCTTGAGAAATCATCAAATAAAATAAAGAAAATCAAGTAAAGCAAGGGAAATGGTAAGATCCTTGAACCTGCTACAACCAAAACATTTAAATACTGGCATTATTGAACTCCATTCCTACAGAAAATGCAAGTCAAGAAAGAGGGGCAACCGGTTGTGCAAAAACGGGCAACTAGCCGTCGGGTCAGTAAAGAAAGCTCCGAAAAGGTGCGTGGATCCTCAGCCAAGCAACGGAAGAAGCTAATGACTAATTCAGCAAAGGTTCCCGATGAACCTCTGAAGAGGTTCCCGGCTCTGCCCTTCAAAGGGGTTAAGCCATTAGGGTTTCATTGTGACGGAACTTCAAGGCTGCCTGGAAAGAAGACTGAGACCATCTGGCATACGAGAAATGTGCGGCAGATCTGCAAGGCGGACACTAAAA
>VNJT01012436.1:0-57199 GCA_008042655.1 Drosophila burlai
AAATAACTGTTCCGTCTTGGAAAATAGATCCTTCCCAGAGCCCAGAATGTGCATGCCTATGTCAATGCGGGCTTCCTCATCGAATGGCAGGATATCCAGCGGCGAATTGTGCGCTCTGCTCGCATCTGCTTTGGTAACATTCGTCCTGACTACGTGCACGATGACCAACTGGAGCAGCTTTTGCCGGGCAGGGATCTCTACGATCCCGCTACGGTGGCTCAGATATTCCAGCAGCTGCCAGCTAGCCTGCAGCCCGAGGAGCGGCCACCAGAGGCATCTCCGGAATATCGCCAGATCCTGGCATGCTCGCTCTTCTACAAGTTCCTGCTGGCCACCGCACCGAAGGATCGTGTTCGAGAAAGATTTCGCACCGGAGGCTTGCTTCTCGAGAGACCCCTTTCCTCCGGAAGCCAATCCTTTCAGACCATAAAGAAGAACTATCCAGTTACAAAACCAGTACTCAAGCTGGAGGGTGAGATTAGTTTTTGGATAAACATATTGCTCGAATAATTTATATTATTCGTTGATCCTAAGGACTCATTCAATGCTCTGGGGAAGCCTCCTATGTGAACGATCTACTGACCTCATCTAACGCCGTCTACTGTGCATTTGTGACCGCCAAGAGAGTGGGTGCCTCCATTGAGCAGATTGACCCCTCGGCGGCTCTCCAGTGCAAGGGAGTGGTTGCCTTTTACTCGGCCAGGGATATTCCAGGAGTGAATAACTTTGTTACTGTAAGCACACTGACACCAGAGGCAGAGGAAATCTTTGCTGCTAGCAGTGTGAGGTACTACGATCAGCCTTTGGGAGTGATCGCAGCGACTACTCAGAATGCAGCCGAATTTGCTGCTACTTTTGTGAAAGTCACCTATGCCAAGGATCAGAGAAGAATCTTTACAAGCATGAAACAAGCTCTAGCCGAAAGCCAAGGCGACCGTATTGTGTGCTTGTCTAAGGCGGAAAATATAACCCAGAAAATATATCACTTAGCTCCTGGCGATATCCAGGGAAAGGGCATTCTTGAAATGGGATCACAGTACCATTTTACCATGGAACCCCAAACTACAATCGTAATGCCACTGGACAACATTCTTCAGGTGTATTGCTCCACCCAGTGGATGGACTGCACACAAGGAGCTATTGCCCACATGCTGGGCGTAAGTGTGAACTCGATTCAGTTCCAGCTTAGGCGAGTTGGAGGAGCCTATGGCGCAAAGGAAACCCGATGCAATTTGGCGGCCTGCGCCGCTGCACTTGTAGCTTTCAAGTTGAGACGTCCGACCCGACTTGTGCAGAGCATCGAGTCCATGATGGAGACCCTAGGCAAGCGCTGGTCTTGTCGCTCGGACTACGAATTCCGGGCACAGGCCAACGGCGCGATCATCATGCTGTCCAACAACTACTACGAAGATGCCGGCTGCAGTATAAATGAGAATCCTGTAGACTTTTTGACACTACCAACCTTGAGAAATGTTTACAACCTAACAGACTCCAACTACAGGGCTAAAGGAAGTGCTATTATTACGGATGCACCCAGCTCGACTTGGTGTCGCGCTCCGGGATCAGCGGAGGGTGAGTTTCTTACTTTACTTTGAGTAAATCTCGAAAAGCCAAAACTCGTTCTTTCACTTCTCACACGCAGCTATTGCCATGACGGAAACTGCAATGGAGCATATTGCCTTTACGTGCCAGCTGGATCCCGCCGATGTCCGTCTTGTAAACCTTCAACCGGGAAGCAAAATGGTAGAGCTCTTTCCTCGGTTTCTGGCATCCACGGAGTACCGCCAGCGACGGGACCAGGTCAATCTGTTTAATGCCCAGAATCGATGGCGCAAGCGTGGTCTGGGATTGGCCCTGATGAATTTCACACTTAACACTTCAGTGGCCTACACCTATCCGGTCACGGTGGCCATCTACCACGAAGATGGATCGGTGGTGATCTCGCACGGAGGCATAGAAATTGGACAGGGTGTGAACACCAAAGCGGCCCAGGTAGCAGCCTTTGTGCTGGGCGTGCCTCTGGAGCAGGTGCGAGTGGAGGCGAGCAACACGGTCAGTGGGGCCAACTCCATGCTGACGGCCAATTCCATGACCAGCGAGATGATTGGTCTGGCTGTGCGGAAAGCGTGTGACACTCTAAATAAGCGGTTGGAGCCGCTTAAGCAGCGCCTGGGGTCCCAGGCCACCTGGCTGCAAGTCCTCCAAGCGGCCTACTTGGAGTCAGTTTTCCTCATCGCCACGGAGTCATACAAGTTGGGGGATATACCGAACTACAATATCTTCGGGCTAAGTCTCACCGAACTTGAACTGGACATCCTGACTGGTAACCATCTGATTCGCCGAGTGGACATCCTGGAGGATGCTGGAGAGAGCCTGAGCCCTCTGATCGATGTGGGCCAGGTGGAAGGTGCTTTTGTCATGGGTTTGGGGTACTATCTTACGGAGCTGCTCGTCTACGACCGCCAAACGGGTCGCATCCTCACTAACCGCACCTGGAACTACCATCCTCCGGGAGCTAAGGACATCCCGATCGACTTTCGCATCGAACTGCTTCAAAAGAACCCGAATCCAGTGGGCTTCATGCGGTCCAAGGCCACCGGAGAACCAGCTTTGTGTCTGGCTGTCGGAGTTCTCTTTGCCATGCAGCACGCGATCCAGTCGGCCAGGACGGACGCGGGCCTCCCCAGGGAGTGGGTGCGGTTAGGTGCTCCAACTACGCCGGAGACGGTTGTGCTCAATTCTGGGAGCCAGGTGGAGGCGTTCACCTTGCAGTAAATATGGTTTTCAGATTAATTCAATGATACGATTAATAATAAAAGCTCAGATAACCGTTTTCTTAACCGTGAAGCATCGAATTGTAACGTAAGAGAATTACTCTGAAGTTGAGTGTTTATTTTCGGTATTATTTTCATTTCCAACTCAAAGAAATTCTAATTAATCCACGGGGAAAAAGTTTTATGTAGGCAAAAGCTCTGGCTCTTTCCAGCTCTCTTTATATATGCTACAAACATATAGTATATCACTCCCTCCAACTTGATTTCCAGCTAGGCTGTTGTTTAGAAAGCTGAGCAAAACAAAATCGAAACAAACCATTTACCGATGAAGCTCTCCGGCTGTGTCGGCACGAGGGAGAGCGACTGGAATCGGCGCCGAGATAACGCTTCCGAGTGTTATGATCTAATGCGGAGTGGAGAGCGCGAAAAAGAACACGGTAGCTATGAGCGGGGGCTGGCGAACTTGAACTTGGGCATGCGAGAGCCTCTTTTGGGGCCCGGAGAACGAATATATAGCGGACCCGGATGATTCCAGGCCACAGTCGCTAGAAGATCGGCGTGTAAAAAGCACGCGAGCTGCAAGTGGCCCTGGTACCTACTCTGGTGAAATAAATAGTTTCCAGAACACACTCCATTACGATTTTTCGGAACTCTGCCGTCAATTGAAGACGAGAAAGGCTGCAATTAATTTCACAACAATCCCGAATCTTCGTATAATTTCAAGTGATCCGCGGACTTATATAACGCCCAGATAATGGCTGGAAAAATAACAATCAACGGCACCAGCTATGAAGGTGTGTATAGCCATGGGCTGGTGGGCAGTTAATTGCCTGTCATTCACTAGGTTGTAGAGACAACGAAAACTACGTTTCGACTATAAAATAACTGATATTTAGACTGCTTTTAATTATACTTTAAATGGTTCAGAATCTTTCAAGTTTGACTTTGAGAGAATTTAAAGAACTCGACCTTTCCACCGTTGCAAGAACAAAATTAATTATATATATGTATATACTTATGTAAAAAATCAAATAACTATAAGTTATTCGACGGCACATATTTAATACAAATGTTTTGACATGTTGTGAAGTGTGTGTGATATTAGAGGAGGGACTGATTAGATAAGTTGTACAGCCCCCCACTTACGCCAACTCTTGTTTCTCCTTAGTTAACCTGGCTGCCCTGCCGGCGGATATCTCGCTGAACACCTTTATCCGGGAGCATGCCGGGTTGACGGGCACCAAGTTCATGTGCCAGGAGGGCGGCTGCGGCGTCTGCGTGTGCACCCTGAGCGGTCTGCATCCGGAGACCGGAGAGCCGCGCACATGGGCGGTCAACTCCTGTCTCACGCTGCTGAACACCTGCCTGGGCCTGGAGGTGACCACCTCCGAGGGTCTGGGCAGCAAGCGGGCCGGCTACCATGCCATCCAGGAGCGGCTGGCCAAGATGAACGGCACCCAGTGCGGCTACTGCTCGCCAGGCATCGTTATGAACATGTACGGCCTGCTGAAGTCGAAGGGCGGCAAGGTCACCATGGCGGAGGTGGAGAACTCCTTCGGCGGCAACATTTGCCGCTGCACCGGCTACCGCCCCATCCTGGATGCCATGAAGTCCTTTGCCGTGGACAGCAACATCCAGGTGCCGGCGGAGTGCGTCGACATCGAGGATCTGAGCACCAAGCAGTGCCCCAAGACGGGTCAGGCCTGCTCGGGAAGCTGCAAGAAGCAGCAGCCCAAGGGCAGCCAGCTGTATGCCGACGGCAGTCGCTGGAGCTGGCCCGCTAATCTGGAGGAGCTCTTCGCCGCCTTGCAGGGTGCCGCCAAGGAGAAGCTGCCCTACATGCTGGTGGCAGGCAACACGGCCCATGGAGTATACAGGCGTCCGCAGGACATCAAGGCCTTCATTGACGTGTCCGGTCTGGCGGAGCTCAAGGGTTACAAGCTGAGCGCCGATAACTCGTCCCTCACTCTTGGCGGAAACCTGAGCCTAACCGAGACCATGGAGATCTGCCGCCAGCTGGAGAAGACCCGGGGCTTCGAGTACCTTTCCCAGGTGTGGCAACATCTTGATTGGATCGCCAATGTCCCAGTGCGCAATGTAAGTCAAGTTTCGAGTGGCTTATCAGCTGTAAGCCCTCCGTTTCTATCTTATCAGGGCTATTTCAAAACACCTTGAGTATGCATTGTTTATCAATTCGTTTCGCATTAACCCAGGCCGGCACTCTGGCGGGCAACCTGGCCATCAAGCACTCCCATCCAGAGTTCCCCTCGGACGTTTTCATCGTTCTGGAGGCCCTGGACGCCCGTGTGATCGTCCAGGAGGCGGTGAACAAGCAGGAGACCGTGAGCCTGGCTAGCTATCTCAGTGCTGCCAACGAGGGAAAGATCATTCGCGGTCTGGTGCTGTCGGCGTATCCCAAGGAGCGCTTTGCTTTCGATTCTTACAAGGTGAGTTTTCATTCAAGTTTTTCTAAATATGCTAGAGATTTGATACAATGAGTTCCCTTTTATCAGTGGGGTCTACAGACACCCTTATCTTTAGATTTAAAATCAGCAAAATAGATAAGACAACAAGGAAACCATTTTCATGTTTCAATATGGCTTTTGTTATATGCCCTTTGACCCTTCTAAATTCACAGATCATGCCACGCGCCCAGAATGCCCATGCCTATGTGAACGCTGCCTTCCTGCTGGAACTGGGAGCAGACTCCACGGTGAAGTCTGCCCGCATCTGCTTCGGCGGCATCAATCCCGAGTTCGTGCACGCCACGGCCATTGAGAAGTTGATTGTGGGAAAGAATCCCTTCGAGAACGGACTAGTGGAGAAGGCCTTCGGGCAGCTGTCCACCTTGCTTCAGCCCGATGCCATCCTCCCGGATGCCTCGCCCGTCTACCGCCGGAAGCTGGCCTGCGGCCTCTTCTACAAGTTCCTCTTGAAGACGGCGGCCCAGCGAAAACAGGGACTGACCAGACGCTATGTGACGGGAGGTTCTCTGCTCCAGCGACCGGTTTCCAGTGGCCAGCAGAACTTCGAGACCTTCCAGGAGCACTATCCGGTCACCAAGGCCACGGAGAAGCACGAGGGCCTGATCCAGTGCTCGGGTGAGGCCACCTACGCCAACGACCTGCCCACCCAGCACAACCAACTGTGGGCGGCTTTCGTGACTGCTAAGAAAGTGGGCGCCAAGGTTACCCAAGTGGATCCGCAGGCGGCCCTGGCTATTCCCGGAGTGGTGGCTTACATGGACGCCAAGGACATTCCCGGAGCCAACTACATTGGACCCAAGGTCAGGGACGACTTCTTCTTCCCGCAGGACGAGGAGCTCTTCGCCTCGGGGGAGATCAAGTTCTATGGACAGCCGGTGGGCATGATCCTCGCCAACTCCAACTCGCTGGCCAACCGGGCAGCGGAGCTGGTGAAGCTGAGCTACGAAGGCGGAGCCAAGGAGCTGCTGCCCACCTTGAAGCACGTGCTGGACAAGATTGGTTCCGAGGCCGGCGACAGCAAGCGCCTCGAGCAGAAGGTCAAGTCCTCAATCGACACGCTCCAGATGGAGGAACCCTTCGACGTGAGCTCCTCGGGGCATCTGGACATGGGTCTGCAGTACCACTACTACATGGAGCCGCAGACCACGGTGGTGCTGCCCTTCGAAGGCGGGCTGCAGGTGTACGCGGCCACCCAGTGGATGGATCTCACGCAGGACGTAGTCGCCAACATTCTTAACATGAAGAGCAACGAGGTGCAGGTGAAGACGCGCCGCATTGGAGGAGGATACGGTGGCAAGGCCACTCGCTGCAACGTGGCCGCCGCCGCTGCCGCCGTGGCTGCTCACAAGTTGAACCGACCCATTAGGTTCGTCCAGTCCCTGGAGTCCATTATGACCTCCCTGGGCAAGCGCTGGGCCTTCCACTGCGACTACGACTTTTTCGTCCAGAAGACCGGCAAGATCTCGGGGATTGTGAGCCGCTTCTACGAGGATGCGGGCTATCTGTCCAACGAATCGCCCATTGGCCACACCGTGCTCCTGTCCAAGAACTGCTACGAGTTCAGCGACAACTACAAGCTGGACGGCTACCTGGTCTACTCGGACTCGCCGTCCAACACGCCGTGCCGAGCTCCTGGCTCCGTGGAGGGCATCGCCATGATGGAGAACATCATCGAGCACATCGCCTTCGAGACCGGCCTGGACCCGGCGGATGTGCGCTTCGCCAACCTGCTTCCCGCCCACAAGATGGGCGAAATGATGCCGCGCTTCCTGCAAAGCACCACGTACAGGGAACGCAGGGCCGAGATTATTGCCCACAACAAGGAGAACCGCTGGCGCAAGCGCGGACTGGGCCTGTGCATCATGGAGTACCAGATCGGCTACTTCGGACAGTACCCCGCCACGGTGGCTATCTACCACAGCGATGGCACCGTGGTGGTCTCCCACGGAGGCATCGAGATGGGCCAAGGTGGGTGATGAAAAGGGATATAGCGATGAATGACCATCTAATATTCTCCCTCTGTCCTTATCCACCAGGCATGAACACGAAGATCTCGCAGGTTGTGGCCCACACTCTGGGCATCCCGATGCAGCAGGTGCGCATCGAGGCGAGCGACACCATCAACGGAGCCAACTCCATGGTCACCGGAGGAGCGGTGGGCAGCGAAACACTTTGCTTCGCGGTGCGCAAGGCCTGCGAGACCCTCAACCAGCGACTGGAGCCGGTGCGCGAGGAGGTGAAGCCGCAGGACTGGAAGCAGCTGATCAACGAGGCCTACAACCGCAAGATCAACCTCATCGCCAGCGACCAGTGCAAGCAGGGCGACATGGATCCCTACTCCGTGTGCGGTCTCTGCCTCACGGAGGTGGAGCTGGACGTGCTTACGGGTAACTACATTGTGGGTCGCGTGGACATCCTTGAGGACACCGGCGAGAGCCTGAACCCCAACGTGGACATTGGCCAGATCGAGGGAGCCTTTATGATGGGCCTGGGCTACTGGACCAGCGAGCAGGTGATCGTGGATCCGCAGACGGGCGAGTGCCTCTCGAATCGCACCTGGACCTATAAGCCTCCAGGAGCGAAGGACATACCCACGGATCTGCGCATCGAGCTGCTGCCGAAGAGCCCCAACAAGGCCGGCTTCATGAGGTCCAAGGGTGAGTTGTGCTGTCATTTCGCTCAGAACTTTCCATTTAAGAGACTCTCTCTTTTTAGCCACTGGTGAGCCCGCCATCTGTCTGTCCATCGCGGTGGCCTTCGCCCTGCAGCAGGCCCTGCAATCGGCCCGCGATGACGCCGGCGTGCCCAAGTCCTGGGTGACCCTTACAGCCCCGATGACCCCCGAGCTCTTGGTTCTCCACGCGGGCACTGAGCCCGGCCAGCTCAAGCTGAACTAAGCGGAGCGGGAGCACGAGAAGGAGGAGGAGGTGTCTCTCATTGGCGTGGGACACGGCACGTGGCCGCGATGGGAACGCTCCGATAGGCACGCCAAGATAACCTGCACTTACACCCCCACTTAACCTGGCGGAGCGGCGGAGCATAGACTAGCAGACGTGGTGTTGTGTGCACAATAAATTAAAAACTTATCCAACGCTTAATCCAAATGACATTCATTACTAGCCAGCCGGAGGCCTGGGTCAACAGGAGCCGGAGCCCTGCTCGGTTGTTTGTAAATTTACATTTCGCTGGTCTCTTTTTAACGCTTAACACCTCAACACCCGGCCACACCCCGCACCGAAGAGCTCTTCATTAATTTTAACATAAATTTTTGTATAGAAATGTTATGCCACACGGAGCGTTAAGAAGGGGCAGCCAAAGCGGGGGTGATCCAGGAGTTGGGGTGGCTTGCGGTCATGCCAGGAGGCCAGGCGGTCCTAATGGATTTTTCAAATATCACCAACTGCTGTGCCATTAATGAGCACATCCCTCTAACGACACTGTTCGATTGACACACTCCACGCGGGTCGAAGGATGTGGCAGCCTTAATCGAGGCAATTTACGGTCTCTGGGGCATCGGGTCATGATATCCCTAACATGCACATCTACTTAGAGTGGAACTAGCAAAGTCTTGTCTGTGCAAAGGTAGTGTAAAGCTCATTTTAAAGTATTTATATTGAAAACATTTCTAGGATTTTGTAGAGAAACCTTTGCATATAAGGGAATATATAATATATGTTGGTTTTCTCCTTATGCTTAGTGTGCGCTACAAAACTTGAACAAATTTCTTAAAATAACACTTTAGTGAAAGCCACTTTTTACAGCTTTTAAGGGAAATATGTAATAAGTAAGGCAATGGCAGGTGCTTCTCCAGGTACTTCATTTCTGAGAAGAAACTAGTATGGCAAAGAAATTTTCTTATATGCAAGCTTGGGGCAGGTGTTTCTATGCAGCCAAGCCATGCGATCGCCTATAAATGCGAATCCCTTTCTCCTGAAGCTGCATTCTTCGAGTAGAAATGAAGCTACACGGTTTAATAGCTGCTGGTCTGCTCAGCATTTGCTCCCTGGGATGGGGCGAGATTAACTGCAACACGCCGTATTGCAAGCTGAACCACCTGGGGTGCAATAATCCGAATGTGAGATGTGCAAGATCCCACACGGGAAACTTAATCAATTGTGTCCCACATCTCCGCAGAAATTAAATAAGAGGTGCCCCGCACACACCAAGGTCCTCCCGATGATGAAATTCCGCAACGCCGTGCTGACTGCCATCAACGAGTTCCGCAACCACACGGCCGGCGGAGGCGGAAGGTACCTCAAGCCGGCGGCCCGCATGGCCCGCATGGACTATTCCCAGGAGCTCGAGGATTTCGCCCAGCTGGCGGTCATCACCTGCTCCACCGATAAGTTCTGCCTAAGTTCAAAGGAGTTTTACTACGTCGGCTACATCCACGATGCCATTTACTACGTCGGGGCAGAGAATGACTTGGAGGACATGGAACTGATACTGCGGCTGATCCAAGACTGGACGAAGAATCAGGACTCCATTAATTTGAAAACGGCTATATACTTGCCGGAAACCTTGGACGATACGTAAGCTTGTTTTCCTTTCTTGAATAAGACTAATTGATCGGATTTAAGAATGATAACGTTAACATTTCCGAGACTAATCGGAGGCTCCTTGCAGGGACACTGTCAATACTGCACTGTTAATGGCCGAAAAGAACAACCGCGTGGGCTGCGCGGCCTTGCGCTTTACTCTAAGTGAGTCCCACAACTTTATCTTCGCGTGCGCATTCAGCACGGACCTCATGGTGCGGCTACCCATCTACCGGATGTCTGGAACCGCGGGAAGCGCCTGCATGCACCGTGATCGCACCTTTTCGGCCCTCTGTTCCACCGATGAGGATTACGGAAATGGAAAGGAAGTGCCCAATGCCAAGATTCTAAATCCGCCGATCAACATCATATCGACACGCAAGCTGTACATGCAGCCCAGTTAATTTAAGTAAACTTTAAACATCGAGTAAAAGCGCTTTCGTTCTCCCAATTTTTTAGCGAGTTTCGCTTGCCAGACTAAGTTACACGCCCCCGGATACCCAAAACGAAATCAGCGCACAAAAACAAATAGTTAACACCCAGACGCGGTCATGGAGGGCAGCTGGGGATCGGTGGAGGAGAAGCGTTAGTCCGGAACAGACATTTCAGAGCAGCCTCGATAATCACAGGACGCATTTGCATATAAACACGCTTCCGGGCTGATGTCCTTCGCATGCAAATGAAAACATTAGCGAGGCACACGCGCATTCGCATCCGCATCCGCGTCTGGTATCCACTTTCCGAATCTGCGAGATGCAGATACACGGCCAGCGACAGATACAGATACAGCTACACCTACGGATACAAATGACACTCCTCGCCGTTGCCTCTTCCCTGCTTAAATATATATTTCAATTAAAATTTTACACACGAATAAATGCAAAGCCACGCCCAGCACATTAGATCCCCGTTCCCAGCGTCCCATGCGCCAAATCCCAGTCGCAATCCCGCCCAGCTCCTGCTCCTGCTCCTGATCCTGCTGATGCTGCCCTGGCAGTGTCCAACTTGTGTCGCTTGTTTACGAGCGTCTGAAGGCCACGAGAGCAGACAGCAGACACGGACACGGCCATAAAACGGTCCGAGCTCACAGGACGGGGCACGGGATGCACATGCGACACGGAAGCGGATGAGGGGCAGGGATCAGTTCCGCCTGGCATCGGTGCATTAAGGGGCGGGGCGCCAATGAAGCATGATGATGTCGCTCTGAATGTCCACGGAATTATTCAAAAGTTTCAGCATGGTCGGAGTGCCGGAGACATCCAAGCAGAGCCCATGAAGCGACGAGTTTGGCATTGTGACAAGATGTACTGGAAGGGCCAAAAGTCATGGAGCCGAAGTGGACATAAACTGTTTATGGGGTGCCCATAAGGAGAGTCGATTTCAGGGCAAGACATTCACCTCCAACAGTTTCATTTTACAAAGTTTAAAATATTATATAACTAATATAATATATAAATATATATAAATATAATATTAAGATTGTTAAGATTAATATATTCCCTAGTCATAACACAGCCACAAGACCACAGCTGTCGTACCTGACATTTTCTGTGTGCAGCCCTATCTCTTACCCGCCAGTCTCTCAATCCCCCATTACGATGGTTTCCATTTCACGTCAAGAGCGGTCCGGAGTCAGCCATGAACTTGAACTTGCAACTGTAATAATAATAATAATGCAGATCCCGACTAACAATCCTTGCACCACCACTCTCAGCGCTGGAGCTGGGCAGCTTTTATTTCTTTTTCATATCCAGCGCATCCTCAGTCTGTTCTGTCTGTCCCCGTCTGCGGCCATTGTCTGGCTTGCATTTCAAATTCTAAGCAAATTTGTCGTCCAACGGGGAGAGGGAGGAGGACCAGAAACTGGAAAGAGGAGGAAGTGGGATTGTGCCGGGGTGTGAGCAGGCGCAACATTTTATGAGCGTGCCCGCGATGCAGCGACTCAGATATGACCAGAGAAACGTCTGCTCGCCGGGTACAGCGACGCCTTCCGACTCTGACTGCTCCAGTTTCCAGGGCAACCTTTTCAATGGCTCCTATTCCGCCGGCACTCAGAAAAATCGTAAAAAACTATAAGCCCAAAGTAAGCTTCCTTTGTTGTTGTATCATTATTTTTATATTCGATTAAAATAACAATCAGATTTATACCCCTTACTTCTTTTATTCTTTTTTATATTTTACCAAATTTTTTAAGGCTTTTCTTTAAGTGCACGCGGACTGCTGGTGGTCCACAATGGTGTTGCGTCTGCTGCTGGCACACAAAGATGTCCCGGTGTGATTTATCGCCGGCAGAGCTGGGATAATGGCCACGTATTAAAATATCTGGCGCGCCCACAGGGCGTATGCTTATCGGAGGCGACACCGCCGACAAGGACGACGATGTGGCCGTCAAGGTCTAGACTCTAGACTCCTGCGGTGCAGCTGGTGGCTGCGCCAAGGATTTCGCCCGCGCACCTCCCCCGTTTTCTTGCAGTTTCATTTGCATTTCCCAGAGCGGAAAACTGCATGCAGTTTATTAAATAGGAAAATGCGCTAGAAAAAGGCGGCTGCGAAGAATTAAGTACATCATCTCGGGCTGGCTTGATTGTCGGCTGCGTTTGGCGCATATCCTGTGGGTAGGACACACTCGCATTGTCGGATTTTATGCCGCAGCGAATGTCTTCGCCCCCTTCTCGTTCTCCGCTTCCTCTGGAGCTTAAATCGTGAGCCAAATACATAAAATCTACGCATGCATGTCTGGCTGTCCTGCCGTATGTGTGAGAGTATCCTTTGCCGCATCCTTTTCCACTTAATGCCGACTGCATTGTGCCCAGATACACACACACGTGCACATACGTACATATACTGGCCCAGCTCCGTGTGTATTTGATATCATTAAAATTTTGAGCTTGCCACTGCAGAGGCAGCCAAAGATGCAGAAGAAGCAGCTTGTCCTTGCCATTGGTCCTGATATTGTCCCTTAGCCCCCGCTCCTCGCACCTCGCCCCGATCCCGCCAGCGTCTGGCCAAACATGAATAGCAAAGTCTGGCCGTGCCCAGAAAAAAGGGGAAACTATGCATTTATGATATGTATTTTCAAGTTTATTTGTTCAACGGACTTTGCACTGCTCGAGCGGGTTAAAATATTTGTGCATGTATGCACAAGTTCTGGGAATTAGGAGGAATTTTGCTTGGGCAGAGACAGGGCAACTCTCTGAGCCTTTTCTTGCCACAACTTTAAGGTTTATTTAACGTTTCAGAGATGCGCCATAAGTCGGGCTTTGCCCCAACAATCCCTCCAAGCCTGGCCTTCTCCTGACTCTGTCAAAAGGCAATACGTGCAAAGTGAAGTTTAATTAAACTTAAATCCAAATGGATCTTAATTTCCACTCGCCCCTTTCATAATTAAAAAAATACGCAATATCCGATTTTTCAATAACCAAACCAGTGGCCGTCGTTCAGTGGGAGGCAGTCTGGGCAGCAGAAGCAAAAACCTACGTGTTCACGGCCACGGCCACGGCCATGGCCAGGACGAGAATCCGCTGCGGACGAGTGCGACTGATAGGCGACGACAAGGACAACGACTGCCAGTTGAAGAGGACAAACGGGCGTAACTCAATCTGTGGCTCTGCAAAAAGGAATATCCAACCAAACGCACTGCCGCAGGATAATGATAGCAGAATGTGCCATGCCAGAAATGGTGCAAAAAACTCAGAAAAAATAAAAACCAATCTAGTGGCCATTTGCCTATATACCCTGTACGATATTAAGCCATATCAATATCCTTTCGAGGATACAAAGGCAGAGATTTAAGAAATTAATGAACTAATTTTAAGAAATTCCATCTGTGATGATTCACTTAAAATATGCAAGCTATATAAATATATTTAATAATACTCATTTAAAAGTCTGCATTCTTAATTTTATATTTATGATATTTAATTGCTAAATATATTTTTTTGCTAAGAATATTTAATAAGCATCTGAGAGTTGACAGTCTTAAAAATTTTATTTCTTCTCACTCGGCGGCTTTCCGAGTAAATTAAAAAGTAAATTTCTACACTGAAACATCTCCGACGACGCATTTCCTCGACCGGCCAATAATTCAATCAATTTATTTGCACTTTAATGCAGCAGCAGTAGACTCTTTGGGGGAGTGTATGCCGTGTGTACGGCACCCGCCATGACCGTAAAGCGGAGAAAGCTACCGTCGATGCGCGAATAAAAATGAAATCAATTATGTTGAAACTTTTTTGAACGCCAATACCGCTGGCTATGTTGTAATTAATACAAAATGCTCTGGCCTGAGACAGACAAAGCGGGTGGGTAATCCGCAGGAAGGGTGTGCAGGATCGTTATGGCCGTGGGCTTGCCAAAAGTTGAGTCCTTGCCGCAGTGCCGTTACCCGAAACTCAATTTGATAAAAATTTCATTTACAACTGCCGACGCCATTTTGGGCATCCAGGAATGCCTCTTCCCTTCTCTGCGCCCCTCTGTGGGAGTGGACAGTTGGCCAGGACTGGCAGGACTTGGAGGACTCCCGGCTCGAGCCCTTGCCTCTGTGCCAATTGTTGTGTTTATTAATTTAATTTGACAGTCGCGGGTCCCTCGCACGATGCCACTTCGCCTTTGGCTATTTCATAGCAGCTGTGGACGCTTGTGGTTTTCCAAAAGGTTTCCAAATAGCCATTTCTGGGAAGAGCAAAAAATCGTTGGGGGAATGGCCTCGCTTCGTGGCTACTACTGCGGTTGGCCCTGCTTTCCAGTTGCGGCCAGAAGGCAGATGTGTGAGGAAGGAATTGCGGGCATGAGTTCTTTATGCAATATCCGTTAACCATTTCAATCCATTCCTTTGCTAATCAGTCTTCCTCTGCAGTTCCATAATCACTCAGTAACCACATCGGTGCAGTGAAAGTCACAAAGGTTCCTGGCAAACGCTTTCAGCTGAACTATTCCATAAATCGTAGCACTGCGTAGGGAGGAATCAAAGAGAATTTTAAAGCTAAGTATTCGATGCTAGGGATACTCTAACCAATACCTTTATTAAAGAAAATAAAACATCTTTATTTCACTTTTCTAAGTATTTATTTTCTATGAAAATCATTCCAAAATCTTGTATTTTTGAGATAGGCTTATATTTGCAATTGATTAAACCTATCTAACCTTTTGTTATTAAATTATATTAAATAAAATGTTGCAAAAGTTACTGTCTGGTTTACATAACCCATGACTCCACTATACTCAGCGGGTAAACACAGCGATTTGTTGTGAATTAGCTACGCAATGCATTCTGCATTGATTGTGCGGCATCGAGGTAGGTAGAAACCCGATAGTGTAGGACTTATCCACTATTCATTATCCAGAATTAATACCAGTCGCCTGGGCCGACACTTTCAGTTAAGCGGCGCATGTGGCTGGCACATTTGTCAACCGGCAGCGAAGTCGGCGAAACATCAACGCCAACGCAGCAAAACTGGGCAAAACTTCAGCTGCCTGAGGAGCGAGTGTGCTAAGTGGCAGATACGATATATGCCCCCTGTCCACCTTGCCGCGGCTATAAACAATTTATGGGTTTGGGAAGTCTCGCGCAGGCGACATGCAATGCATGCCAAGCGCCTCTGCGATTGCTGTCAATTGTGCCGGCAACATGTTGGCCAGGCCGAAACCGGCCAAGATGCGACTTTGGCAACATGTTGAGGACGCAGACTTGGGTATTGCATTTCAGCCGTACCACATTATGAACTTCACTTGCTGGGACACTGCAGAGGGGAAATCAACCCGTTTATCACTAGGAATCACTGGTGAGCTTATATTGTATATTAGGCAGTTTGATAACTGCAGTTTAAATTTAAAATAAAATATTAATATTATTATTAAGCCCTATAAATACAAGTATACTATTAATTTCTTGCTGTACACTTGCGTTGGTACTGCTGGCTAGTGTTCCCAATTTGTCTATCACTTGGTGGGCGGCAACTTTGTTGTTGCTGGCTTAGGAGGCAAAAACTTTGTTGCACTTGAACTTATGCCCCACGGTTATTTGGCTAATTATTCGCCTGGGCACTTGGCCACTTTGTTGCAGCCTTCACCCAGTGCTCCCCGCCGAACAACTTCGCTGCTCGTATAATTTACAAAAATCCTGAACAACAATAGCAACAGCTGGGAGGGCAACGAGAGAGAGAGCGGGAGCAGCGATCTCGTTGAAAGTTTAACAAGTGTTAACTTTACCATTTTCATTTTCATTTCTTTGGGTTTTATTTTGTATTCATTTCGCAGATAAGCCGGGAAAATGCGCAAAAGAAAATAGCGTGAAATGGGGTTGGGAGTTTGGGTCCCGTCCTCGTGGATTCTGTGGCAGCTGCTGCTGAGCAACTATTGTGAAATAATTTTAAATGACCACAAGTGTGTAATTAAAGTGCAGCGCATAATAACAACCACAACAACTACCATTATAATGGAGGGAGGGGAGTCTGGGGGCAAGGAAGAGAAACGGTCAAAACAGCAACAATTACAAATGAAAATTGAGGCAATCAGCTTTTCTTAGCGAAAGGAAAATTCGCCTTGCCTTGCCTTGTGTTGGCTGAATACGAATTGCAGAGTCCTCGAGGAGTCAAACTTTTGGCTACATATTCCCTGAATTGGGATTTTAAGTCGAAATTCGGCTTCCTTTCACAGGGAATTTCTTCGATCCAAAGTATAAATTAATAAAATTAAGTTGCTAAGTGTCAAGAGTTTCCATTGTTGGCAAACTGTAATTGAAAACTTGTGTGAAGTCTTGAGAAGGTGCTGGTGGCCGTTTATTGAATGCAAATACAAGTGCAAACGAAGATTTTCTAAAAAAACGTTTTAAATATTTAGGATTATTTACTTTTCATTCCTTACGATATATTAAAAAACAAACGATAAGCTATTTATTATTTGCCTATGAATATTTTCTATTTAACTGTGGAATACTTAAGATATATAATAAGTTCAATAAATTTAGTATTTTAATTTATTGTGGCGCCTATTTTAAAAAATGTTCCTTTGCCTATATTAATTTACAGGAAACCTCTATTAGTATAATTCAATATAAAATATAATACAATATGTAAATTGTATCGAATAGAGGTATATCATAGAAAACATCCCCGGAAATCCATAAACAAAGCATGAAACTAATATTTTAAAATATTCCTGGCATATGAACATGTATACTTCATGGTTGATTATCCAGAAATTGAAGATTTATTCATGGCCTTTACCCGCATGAACCTCAATGCATTCGAAACGCAGAAAGTAGACCCATTTAATATTTGCATTTCTCGCTGATTCCTGAATTCGTCGGTTGAATAACCCCGACAGCAGACTTAGTGCAAGTATCTTTTGCTGGTTGCATGCAACATCCACTTGTGCAGCTCCACTTCCGCTCCGCTGTTGCCGCTGCCGGTGCCGCTTCCGCTCGGTGGCCAGCAGCCAGACCTCGGACACAGAATCCGAGAGAGCCCCACTGTCCAAACCCCCGGTCTCAACGTTTGTGATCCATTTGGCAGACCGCGACACGAGCATCAGGGCCCCTTTTATGTGTATTTAAAATCGTTAAAAATAATCTGCAAATTGTGAATTTTTAATGCATTTCGCGTCTGGGTGCAGAGGCAACCTCTGTTTCATGGCCAACGGGGAGGCGTGGCCCCTGGGCAATAATGGCGTCTGGTGGGCGCGGCACTGGCTGGGGTTGAGGTTCAGGTTCAGGTTCTGGCCATCACCATCGTCATTATCATCTTCATCATCCGCAGCGGCATTGTCGCGGCCTCATCATTATCATATTTCCCTTCCTCGCTGTCACCGTCATTTGCATTTATTGTTTTTGAGCCTTTGTGTGCGAAAAGTGATCAGCGATTGCCTTGGCCGAGGACACTGCACACAGGACGCAGGACACCACGTCCACACGCATAAATACACATATATGAGGAGCAGCCTCTATAAATGGATATGTATTTACATGTATGCATATGGCTATAAGTCTCATTGTGCCTGTGCGTGCATTGATTGCACAGCGGAAGTGTTGTGGCGGAATTAAAATAAATAAATGCATTCGCATTTCCAACTGGCAGATGCCGGGGCTGCGGGGACGATGGACGTGTGTCCTGGACAGTGCACTGAATCCGGGGTGCTGGCTTGTTGCTTCATTTGTTACACTTTAAACAAGGGCATAAGTTACCGCCACTGGCACACTATCTGACAGCCTTTAATGGTCAAAATAAAGCAGATGAAATCTTGCATGAAAAATACCTCTTAAGGGCAAAAGTTATGATACATTCCTCAGAAAAATATTAAAGAGGTATTTAATGGCATTACTCT
The DNA here is from genome assembly GCA_008042655.1 of Drosophila burlai. Lineage (NCBI taxonomy): Eukaryota > Metazoa > Arthropoda > Insecta > Diptera > Drosophilidae > Drosophila > Drosophila burlai. The sequence goes on from VNJT01012436.1 coordinate 18,118, forward strand.
TTTAAATTGTTAGCTCGATTCTTCGATTTACAAAAAGATCAATTAACTTAAAGTAATTTCATTTTGAGAATGGAAGGAAAACTGTGATTGAAAACAAAATGATTTTTAATAAGTAACATGTAAGGGAAGCATCTCATTAACTATAGTTGCTTAGGTATTCTATAAGCGAAACCGCTTTCATCCCCCTAAAAACCGTTCGATGCTTCTTAAAGAAGTTCGGTCTGAAGAGACATTACTTAAATTATACCTTGTGAACCGAACTCTTTAAGGTTGAAACTTTCTCCGTGTTATTGATTCGAGGAGAATGTAACCGAATTTTGCGGCTCATTTAATCCGCAACACGTACATCTGAGGCGAACACGTATCTGGCAGATACGCCGGCTCCCGAACCCCCAAAAAGCCGGCAGCCGAAACCAGAAACAAATCAAATCGAAGGCTCCCTTTGATGTCTCATTAGAGGGGCGGTTGCCAGGTGATGACGACAACGACGTCGATGATACCGAAACTGAGACCGAGACTGAATGCGAGGGATTGCCAGTTGGCAATTGGGGCATAGTTACACGTCCTTGCCAGCTGCTAGTGTATCCAGATTCGTATCTGTTTCACGGGGTTTTGCCTCGTTCCGGCAACTGCCAGGGTGATACTTGGCTTGTTTGAGAGCTGGTTTCGCATTACCCATTAAGATCGCGGTTTGCTAATTGCTAGGAGCAGGATCTGCCATTTACTCAGTCACAACGGAAGCTGACCTCTGCCACTTGAAATATGACAACCCTTAATGGCAGAATTAATTAACATAAAAATACCGATGGCGGATGTCAAACCGTCCGCATATCAGCGGTTCGGAGAATGTGAGGATATGAATATGTCCGGAATGCCGGCATATCCGTATGCACTCCAAACTGAAGTGTTGTGGCGGGGCACTTGCGATAATGAAGCGTTGGCCAAATTTGCATATTGCCAATTTGCAACTCGTTTGCTGTTTTAATATCCTCGTTAAAGCTGAGTCCACGAAAATGCATGAAAATAAGACCGGAGGGAGCACTTCATCAATGACGTATTCCTGCTGATGCCTCTCTATAAATACAAATTGCTATAACAAATATTTTACCTCAACAACAATTACAACTTTTTCGTTGTTTTCTGGGATTCACTTCGAGTGCGGAAAGTTTTCGGAGCCGACGAGGAAAGTTTTCAATGCTGCCGCATATTAAGCAAAATAGAAGAAATTTATACTTATATATTTATGCCGGCATCAGGAAAGTTCTGCATTTTTTGGGATCTGAAAGTTTTTTGCCTTTTCTTCGTTACATGTTTCTCTTACGGCATTTTTGCTTTAACGCCCGGTGGTAGAAAAAGTTTACGAGGACTTGGTCATCTAATAAACCAGGGGAGGGACGGAGCGGTCCTGGACTTTGGCTAAAAACTCAACTTTTACTACGGCTAATATGGCCGCATAAACTTGGCACAGGTTGGCAGTCCCGTGCTCGGTTTTATGAGCCCCTCTGCTCGGCACAAGAAATATGAAAGCCTCCCCGGCATTGGCTCCTTTAGGAGCAGGATGCGTGACTTTGCATTCGGTTTTATGTGGCTCTGCGGCCAGTCCTTGGGGTCACATTAACATGTATTTTGTGCTAAAAGTGTTATTAGATTTTAGTTTCGAGTCAAGTGCGAGAGTGCGACTTTGCCGGCGGTCCTTGGCGCTTCAGTCACTCGTGCACTAAAGTTTTATTCGGGGCGGGCATAAACCAAAAGTGCCTTCGGGCCGGGCTGCGAACATATCGCCGAGAGCTTTACGGCCTTCCGAGGGCTGGGACCGAGGGCAGCAGCTGTGCAGAGGATGTCGCTTTAAAGCGTGCCAACACTTAACGGTGCGATAAAGATAACAGCCCCGAGACGAGCACGCAGGAAGTACCCAGTGAGCGATATTGTATGGGACTAGCCCCATCCTAGCGTGACTTACAGGCGAATTACAGCTTTATTATTGCGTTGCGGGAGCCGTATGCAAACTTCAGGCAGTTTTAATTGCAACGAAAGTCTTCGTACTCTGGAAGCAAGTACCACTAAATATCAATCATAAACAGATATTTATCTTGTACACAGATAAAAAAAACTTACATCAAGATTAGACATAAGGACCTTGCTTGGTGCTAGGGAAAAGCGGCAGATACTATTTGGCCCTTAGCTGCAAGTCAGGAGGGAGACTTTAGATTAAATAAAAGGATTCCTAAAATTAAACTACATACGTTGACATGATGGCATGATTACTTATTTCCAATAGCTCAAAAATAAATTATTAAAGAATAATAATAAATAACTACTTTTATTTCTCTGTATTCGCTCTGGCAGTTTGAAAAGTAATTTCAGGCCCCGAAATGGATGCTGGAAAGCGAAAGAGAAAAGCGAGAAGTGAAATCAATACGTTGACATTCATTCAACGGCTAGACTTGGCCCTGAAGTGGACTGGACGGCCAGGATTTGAACCAATGCCAATGGACATTGCTGTCTAGAAGCTGTATTTTTTATTTGTCGCATTGACAAGTCTGTGTCATTAAAAACAACGAACAGACGACTTCAGATTAAATAAAAAAGTGATTATCTAAAGAATAAATAACGCAGAGCAGACAATGACCCCATGGTGAATTCCATTGCGAATTATTGTTGCAGAAGAAAAATGCTCTCTGGAGATGGAGGTTTCTAGTGTCCAAGAATGCTTTAATATCCTTTGAATGTTATTTACCATCCGACTGAATTAAATTAAAGTTGTCTTAAGTAAATCTACTTACTATCCTTATTTAAAATGTTGTTTGTAGACGTTGCTTTCAATATCTGCTAGAAAAAAAGTAAAATTTATTTGAATGCAGAAGCTAAAAGTTACGATTTTTCCAGGAAGCCCTATCACTTCTTAATTCGATTACGTTCTATCAGCCCTCGGTCTCCCCAAATCTTTTATTCCTGGAACTTTTATGCCCTTCCCCCAGACAGGACTCCGTAGATACCCATCTAGTGCGTAAAAATAACACCAGCGTTGGGCCCCATCCCCCGGCGAATGCAAATGTCGTATGACCCGGCGCGATCCTGAAGAAATTCGTTTGAAGTTCTCACTTTAAAAGTTGATAAAATTTACATAGAGCCGGAGTGCGTCAGGCTTCTAATTAAATTAAGAGTGTCCTGGGCGCAGGCGGTTGATATTAAATTTTAGCGGGCGTCAAGGCGTTAATAGCAATGAATTAGGTCGGTCGGGAGTGGCCTCGGACCGAGAGGCGTTGGCAATTCATGTTTACAAGTAATTAAGCAATTTCCATCCATTAAGCTAAAAAAAATGAGGCACTTTGATGTCCCCCAAAAAGCCATAGATATAATATTCTTTTTCAGCCATCTTTTGATAACACCAGAATGGATTTTTTGATGACGCCAAAAGGAGGAAGGGCGCTGGCTGTGCCAGGGCGAGACCGCCACTAATTTGAGCTTTGTGCGCTGTCAGACAGCATCTTTTACAGCTCCTTGTGGCGGGAGCATCCTTGGCCGAGCTCCCACTATTCCATATTCTCTGACAGCTTGCGGCTTTGTGGGAAATATTTAAATGTCATTTGAAAAGCAGCGATAACAGCAGGGCAAGTCAGGAGCTGTCGCTGCCCCTGCTCCTGTTCGTGGTGCTGAAACTGCAATAAAGAATCTGCCAGAGCGTCGGTATCTGTATCTATCACTGCTGCGCTGGGTTTTTCCTGCATTTTGCATTCCGTTTTTTGCTGATATAGCTGATTCCTGGAAAGGGAGACGTTGAATTGTGGTTCTGCTGGATTTAGTTGGAGGTTTGTTATGGATTTCGATTAAAGTGTGTGCATAAGGGGAATGGCTCTACCCCAAAGTCACATACTTAGTGCTCCCAGTGTGTCCCAATCAGATCTTATATCCGTAATAGCGGGGCAACGAGGTCTATCAATCTTTCCACTCATTAGACGCAAATCCCGAATACACTCCGAGCGGAATTAGAACCAGCTTGAGCCGCCGAACCGCATCAATCATGCGGCATATAACATTTTAAAGCCCCTTGCTCTCGGCCCTGAGATGTTGTGACAAAAGCATTTCCCTGTCTGAGGTGAAAGTCGGGCGGGCAAGTGGGCCCGATTGATTGATTGATGGATTGATTTGCCGCGGCAAGTTTATGAATGCGAAATGTGCATGATTAATGAGTTGTTCATTAAGCTTGTTAAGGTGACAGGATGGCCGGATGAGCGCCGTGGAGTGCCCTGTTGCTGCTCCTTGTTGCGGAGGATGCGACAAAAATAATGTAACGCCAACGCCAACGCCAACCTGTCACATTCGTGGCGTGGCAGGCGGACGACGGAAGGCAGAGGTGACAGGCGACTGGCAAAGCGGCAAAGCGGCAACCCTCTCGCAGGCCCATCAGATTGGCAGCGTTATCCTTGACACCCCACGTCCTGGCGGCTTGCCGGCTGGTGGTTTCTTTTTTCACTCGCGCCGCCTGAAAAATGAAGTGCAAAACAAAATCAAATATTTTGCTTTGCCGAGGCACACACACACAACAAAAAAAAGCGAAAACGAATTTTCATAAATTGGGTTAAATCCTTGGAGGATTCCCCGTGACAGCGCGAACAAGTGGCAAGCTGACTGACGCTGACTGACACCGAGGGTTGATTCGGTGGATTTGCAAATTCGGTGGTGGTTCGCCACCCCTAAATGGCGGCGCAGTTTAAAGCCCACTTCTCCCGCTCTTGCTGGTTACTGTGTTTTTTTTTTAAGGATGCAAGTCTCCTGCCAGTGCTGAGAATTGCCCAACAATGGTTGCCTAATTTGGCCTTTTGAGGCATTTCCCCTGTGCATTGCCACGCCCCGCAGCCCTCTGAATTGTCCTCGGGGCCACCGTAATTAAATCATATTTTGCATATTCCGAAACAAGCTCGATGCTCATTAACCGTTTGCCAATCAAGGCAAGAAAATCAACATTATTATTGAGACCAACCCAGGGGGGATTGAAAGGTTTCCGAGAAGAGCATGAAGAGGGGTCGAAAGTGTGGGGTATGGATTATTGTTTGAGTATTACAGAAGGTGAGCGGTTTGAATTCTTTAGAATTTTAACCATTAAGTAGATATGTTGGTAAATAGGGACATTTAAATAACAATAACTAATAGAAGTACAATTAGTCTGTATACAATAGTTGGGAAATATCTAAATTTCAAATTAATAATACTTATAATACTATCCCATCCTTTAAAATCGCAATTTCACTTTCTTCCACGGTGTCTTCCAATTATTTCCGCAGATAAACGTTTTCTTTTTAATTTAAAATGTAAATTCCGTTAGCTAAATGGGCTCCGCAATTAATTACAAGTTCAAAGTGCAATTGCCATTATCCATTTAGCCGGCAGCTAGTCAGACACGTTCCACCGCGAGAAAACACATTACGGGAAAGCAGAGAGCCTCGGGGAAGCCTCACGCACACTCGCACCCGAGCCTAGCCGGCGAAAATGGCTGTTGGCATGTCATAAATTTACGGATTAACTTTTAACCAATTTACAGTGGCAACAAACAAGCTGCAAGGCCAAGATGCCGCATATCCTGTTACCCCATATTGAAAGTGTAATAAAAAGCAGCTGTGCGCCACTCACACGCACAGCCAACCACGCACACACACTGGCTGCCAAGACCAACACCAGCACATCACACGTACGAGAGAGTCAAGTTTGTGATAGAGCAACAAGGGGCAGGACGAGCCGAGTCCTTGGCTTCCTCTTGGGCACCTCAACGAGCATCACGTGCAGCCCACTTCCGTTTCCGTTTGCTTGTTTTAAACTTCAGACCCCCGACTTGCCCCCCGCTCACCGCCCCTGTGCGTAAATCAATGCCGAGTGGATGGGGAAGAGGGGAAGCAGGGTGGCAGACAAAGTACATTGCTTACACAAAGCTTAACAGCGGCAACGACAACGCACAGCCGGCGGCGCGGACCCCTTTCCCTGCCAGCAGCCATCCAAGCACCGCCCTTGGCGAAGGGAAAAAACAAAGCAGTGCATAAAAAAAAAGTAAAAGTAAAGCTCTGTCGCATCCGCAGGAACAGGAACAGGATTCGCAGCAGGAGCGGGAATGGGAGTCGCAGCATCCAGAGCCACTCATTAAGCTGATTATATTGTTATCCTTTTTATGATACGTGCAATACGTGAGCGCATATGGCTGAGGCCCAGCAGCCACATCAGCGACTCCGTCAGGAACTGTCAATGTCAACAGTCGACACATCCACCCACCGCCCACTCGTCCACCACCCGTCGAGTGCTCCTTTGTCTTTGCCCTCTTTACAGTTAATTTTTGCAAGTGTAATTATATGGGTGGCTGCAGGGAAAGTCGTCGAGCAGGATTCACAAGGAGCTTATTTTTATGAACCCGAATGCAGACAACAGCAAATTTATATGAGCTTCCTGCGTGGAAAATGTAAAGGAAAGCACAGAATGCCTGCTGTAAATGGAATCGAATAACAAAGAGGCTTGTATTTGGCAAATAAATGGGTTTAAAAGGATCATCACATTTGCTTATTTGAAATCATTAAAGACTGGAAATACTTTTCTTATTTATCTGAGAATCAAGGCAGTAATTTCAATCATTTTCAGCAAGCTAATTACTAAGATTCAACAAAAAGCTCAACTGAAGAGAAGTGATTTAGAATAACATACTTCCATGACAATCACAGCTCCTTTCACTGCATAATTAACTTAATAAGTGAAACAAACTATAAATTTACCAAAATTACACGCAAATACTCGCCATGCTGGCTCTGCTCAAACGAGAGTTAAGTAAATTAATTCTGAAAACGAAATGAAAACATAAATGTAAGCAGACGCGGCGAAGAAGTGAAAGCACACAATGCAAGTGCAAGTGCGGGGAAAATCGTGGGGCGGACAAAACAGGAGAATTGCAAATGAAACTGCACACAAAACGACGGGAGATTTATATATAAACAAATGTAATTTAAATATGAATTTAAGTGGCGGCACTGGACCCATGACAAGCCGGAATGCGGGCGAAGGCGGCAGCAGAAGGACAATATTACGTATACGCAGCGTGCGCCGACAACGAGCCATGTAAACAAAACTGTGACTGTGGGGCTGCGCCGTGGCTGTGGCTGCCAATGGAAAAGGAGTTAAGGCAGGAAGCCGGCGGAAAAGCCAACAAAATTTCATAATCATAATCAAAATGGCATTAACAACAGCAACAAAGGCAATGCAAATACGAGCATAAAAGCGACAACAGACGCGCCGGAACAAAGTGTAACCAAAAATGCCATAATGAAATGCAAAAAAACTCGGATAACAGCAACCGAATAGTTGTTGCCGCTGTTGCCATTGTTGTGCATAATGCAGTTTCAATTTCAATTGTTGTCGCCATCTAGGGCGGTGGCAACATGGCTCCTTGGAGCCCTACAAAAACAGAGCCATCATACCCATCATCATCATCATCGTCCTCGTTGTACTCATCGTCATCGCCATTGCCGTCGGGGCAGCCAAATTATGCTAATTAGATTAAAGCATAATTTCATGCAACTTGCAGTCACAGTCGCAGTTCCACTTCCAGTTGTGTCTGGCCCGGTCCTTTGTGCTCGTGTCTGGCTTCCTGGCCGTTGTTGTTGAGTACTTTTGCCAAAGGATGTGTCAATTTGTCCCTGGCCGATAGGGGGTAATGGGTTTATGAAAATAAAGGGATTCATAAAATATATATTTTGTTTGAAATGCAAATGATTATGTGGCTCTTATTTAATCAAAACTACGGAGCAAATACTTTTTTAAGCAAATTAAGCTGAGGACAAGGCCAGTTCCAACATCAAATTGATTTCCGAATCTCATTTTCTCACCAAACTTAAATTCATTTTGCGAAACTCTCGACAGTGTCAGTGGAAAACAAATGATTGCAGACGAAAACTAAAAGAAAAGTCGCGAATAACTGGGAGCTTCCATAATACCGCGTCTAAGGTCAACACTTGATAAATAGTTGAGCTGCGAAAATCCTTGGCGAGTCATAAGCGAACGCAAAGCGGAAACGGAAACGCAAACGAAAGCAATAATAAACTTAGCAATCAGCTGTCAGTGCGTAATGGAAACTTCGTTCTCCTCTGCAGTCTCTCGCCTCTGCTCCCGACCTCCCTCTACCCAGTGGAAAATGCAGTCGAGGAAGACAAATGATTAGCCGGGACTCACGTGCTTTTCGGGGCAGGACCAGAGCCGGATCTGGAACTGGGTTAAAGCCAGCTCTGTAATGTTCGAGGAGCGCGCGTGATCTTTGGCATATGCCCGCATGCACCGATATATCTATGGCTCTGGGTAAGTGGGCCTCAGGGCCCGTCAGCCAGGTAAAAACAGGAAACAACTTCTGACCATTTTTCAAATTTCAGCACAGCCCCGCCCAGCTGCAGTTGGCTGGATTTTGGTGAGCCATTTCAATATGCTGGGCACGTTTCCCGTACGGCGGCAGCATGAGCAGTAGCAGGAGCAGCAGTTGCTGTTTACGGCCATCTCCATCTCCGGACAAGCGCCGTGCATTACCTTATGCCCGGCCACGCCCATCAGCCGGGGTCAGGTCGTAAAGTGCCCTCTGCGAGTATTTACTCAGCGCCCAGAAGTTGAGTAATGATGACCATGATGCACCATCTCTGGAAGAAGCTGAATAGCTCCTGGGTCCACAAGGCAGGCTTCAAACGAAGGACGCAATATGCTAGAGGCTGACGCTTATGCAAATATGAACAACACATGCCGGAGATGTTTTCAGTTTGGCACAAGGATGCCCATCCGAGCAGCTAATGCAAAGGATATGATTTGGGAACGAATCAGGTGCGGATTACTGAGTGCGTTCCCATGCGAATCTGAGTGCGGACTGTATTACCATGAGGTCCGCGTGGGACTTCATTCGAAATTATACTGCTTATATAAAGAGATTTTAAAGACATTTCAAGAATTCTTTGAGTGATCCTTTCAAATCCAATATTTTTATCAAGCCTTGAGTAATTGTGGACGAAAATAATGGAGGATTTTTTTTGTTTGTTGGCCAACTCCAAGCTCCCATGGCAATCCAATTAGATTAATGCAAGGCAATATAAACAATTATGACTCCCATGATTGTTTTCCAATGGCTGAGGACACGCGCCCTGCCCCCGTCCGTCGCATCCGCCATAAATCAGCAATGTTGTGCGTCCAAATATGAATTTAATTAAAGGTCTCTTTATGACAACAAGCGTCGTCTGGGTCGTGTGCTCGTGTCCACTTTAAAATATTACCAATATTGTCAGCGCTCTGGTGTGACCTCCGCCTCCGTCCACTTTCCCATGCATTAGGCTTATTAGAAGGACACGCGCTCGGGTTTCGTTTCGGGATGGGCCAGGTCCTGAGCCTGGAGTTGGGGTTGGCTCTGGGTTTGATTGAGGTCGAGGGCAATGTGCAGTGCATGCAACTTTTGGTTGTCAAGGTTCGTTGCCATCCGCCGGTCGAGGCAGGGTCGTCTGTCTCACTCGAGGCTTCACTTTGTTTGCCACAAACAGTTCACGCATCAAAGGACCTGCAGCGCTTCCTTCAGAACGGTGGTGGATCTGGGTAACTCTCGATTTTTTCTTAATACACAGATAGAAAAATCGGTGACCTTTTTGCTCAAATTGTACTGCTACTTTTACCAGCATTTGACTAGCATTTCATGTTATTATATGCTTGCTAAAATATAATGGCCTATAAGGCATACATTCGTATAACTATATACTAATTTTTTTCAAGGCATTTACCGGCTGGAAGAAGATCTAGAAGTCTGGCTTGTTCGACTCCTTTTGATGATGTATTTCCTTGGGCCATAATACGGTTGCCGTTTCAGTTGATGCATGCAAATCCCGATTATGCACGGGACACGCGTCACTCGCTGCCTCTGTATCCTTTTGGGCGTCACGTGTCCTGCGACAATATGGCAACAAACGGTTGATTGTCAGGGTTACCAATATGCGTGGAGGATTCCATTTTGTACGCATTTATTGCGGCAAGAAGTTTTCCGGACTTTTATTTGCTGGAAATGGCATTTCGGCAGCTTTTTTGTTGGTACCTCTTACAAAGGATGAGCTTGATTAACGGAATACCTTTGATATTAGCTTATAATCTGATTTTTAGATTATCGTTTTTCCTTATGGTGACTTTTAAAAAATAAGCAAAAAGTTACAGCACAACAAATAATAAATAACTCGGCATTTGAATTTTTACAAACTAATACCCAGCGATCGTATCTTTCACCTTCTCAGACTGTTGACAACTCTGATGGGGCACACCTTCGCATTGATAGCTGTCAACTCTGGACAAGCACTGGCCCTTTGTTTATGCAAAGCTCGAAAACGCTCGAAAATTATAAATCAAAAGTGACTTTTAATTAAAAGTTCAAACCTCTGCGGCAGCGTCAGTGCGGTGGCTAGGAAACCCCTGGCCAAGATGCTGACGCCGAATGTCGTCCGTCCGCTGGCTTAATTTTGTTTTGCCAACGCACCCTCATAAATCACAAAAAGAGCAAGGGCCGGAGGAGGACCAGGGGTTGGAAGTCGGCCCAGACTGCCAGTATATTAATTGAAGGTGCAAATGCGACGCACTCGCACCCCTGAATGCGGAAGAAGACAGCGGCTGAGAATGGAAAACAATAAAAGACGGGGATGGGGACGGAGACGGATACGAGTCCGGGACCAAATGCAAAATACGCAACAGTTTCGTTTTAGTTGGAGTTCTTCATGGTCGCCCTGGGAATCGCTGCCGCCGAAGGAGCGGAAGACTCGATTGCAGTCGCTGGAACATAAAACCCACTTGCCCACATTTTCACCCCTCGAGGGTTGTTTTCCTTGACTCCAACCTCGCCGGCCCTTGGATTCGGTTGTCCTGGCGGCATTTTGCTTTCTTTCGGGCGGTGGTGTCAAGTTCTTTTTGCGCCGTCAAGTTGAATTATCATAAGTAATAATCATAGCCCAAGTATCCGGCCCAGGGCAAGGTGCACCGAAGGATCGGGGAGGGTGGCTGCTCCTTGTTTTTTCCGGTCGCTCAAAAGGGGTTTGCTTCCATCATTGGGGGGATTTAAAAAGTCGCTCGGTTAATTGCACGACTCTGGGGTCTTTATTGGGAGTCCCGGCCAATCTGGGGTGGCCGGATTGTCACTGGGATTAGCTACTTTGTACCCCCGATACTCGATAATTAACTGGGAGTTATGAGTGCCTCTATTTCGTGGAAATAGCTCAAGTGATTTCAGCCAAACAACGAAATAACACTCGGGGGACTTGCTGACATCAAGCCTGAACCTGACAGGCAACAGTGCTTAAAGCGGGCCACGCCCACCGACTCACACAGAAGGCGGCGAGGGATACTGAGAGTTAGTGAGAGTTGCCAAAACCAAACAGCCACAGCAATCGAATGTCAGTCACAAAAACGCAATCACAGTTTGACACAATTTTACCGAGGCGCCACTTCAACACGTTGCAGTTGCAATATCTTTACTGTGACAAAAGCCAACGCACACACGAGGTCCAACGCACGAGCGACAATCTGCAAACAGCACAATGACAACTCTTTAACACAGTTAAGTTGGCAGCGCTGCAGCGACAGTGCACAGTTATCCATTTGCAAGTGCCCTGTAAACTAACGGGAGTACACGATTCCGGAAAATTATCGCCGGCATTTCGGGTTATCTTTGACTTTTATAGGGTTACCTAGGGTTATAGTAGGGTGGTTATCAAACGCTTCCTGCTATCGAACACTATTTATCTCAGGGCAACAGCAATATCTAATCGGAAAGAGAATAATAATAATTCTGAGGAATACTGTTTAATAGCTAAATAATGCTTGTATTCAACTGTCCTGCTTCTAGCCTCAATATACTGAAATTGTTTTAACTTCCAATAGCCAAGCTCATAAATAAATCGTATTGTACATACATACATATACGAAAGCGTGCGAAACTATTTTAACAGGTAGAACATTTTGACGTCTGACACCTTTGGCAGACTGTGTATTTTAATGAGTCACACCTGCCTTATGGCCCATAAAGGTTATCAGCTTGCGATTACGATTAGAAAGATCTTTACTGATTGGAGCGAAGGATTCGAGGAAAGTGCTGTCTGCTCGACGCTCACCTCTTTCTCTATCTTATCAGGATATATTAAGGAAAACAACAGTAACGTTCTGTTTTAATTTATCTTTAAGTGGGGAACATTTTACAAGAAATAGCGTTTTCAAGGGAACTACAAGTCCGAGGGTATTGGCAGCATCGGAAGTGTGTAATAGCTTGGAGTCCCTTGGATGCGCGTGCTCGAGTGCATTTACTCACACTCACACTCGGTGGGACACACAATGGCACCAATACAAACAGATGCCGATGCCATTTTTGTCTTTTTTGTTGTTTGATTGCGTTTTTATCTTCGTCATTTCAGCAGCGCCTGAATCTGGGAAGCTGGACGAGCTGCAGGGGCGGAGGAAGTGCAACTGCAGCCGGGCAAGGAAAGGAGGAGACTGCAGCGATATTTTACTGCGACAACATTTCATTGCAAACATTGTGCAATTTCACTTTAAGCGACAATCGAATTTCATGTGATTTTTACAAGCAGCTTTGCCACTCGTTCATCACCAAACTTTTGACTTCCCGGCGATTTTGGCTTCCTCTCCGCCATCGAATTGAATTGGAAAGTTTTATATTTTCGATACTACTTTTTGATGGTTTCATAGTTTTGATATTTTTGCTCTCAAGGAATATTTATTCATATTCTTACTGGGTCAAATGAAATTTCTTTCCAAGTATACCTATTTTGCTATCTAAGAGAGATAAAACCGTAAAACCTTAGCCCGATTAAAGCACCTTGTATATAAGATATCTCTTAGATATTTTCGACGCTTGGGCTTAATTGGCACAGTTCCACTTATCGCAAAGAAAAATATAAAAACTAAAATAGATAAACAAGAAAATTTTGCAAGGTTTTTGGGTATCCCTTCAGATTTATCACATCTGTGGTGTGATCACATCTAAACAAATAAACAAAATTAACTAATAAAACACCACTTTTTGCTTCACAAATACCAACTATTATCAAGAGTTAGCAGAAAGGATAGCTCATTGCACGTGCAAATATCGATAAGATAATAAGATAAGAATATAAGCTTTATCAAGGGGCGTGAGTCACCCATATAAAATATCGATTGTATTGTCGCCTGTTTACTATATTTTATTCATTAACAATTCACCGCGGCTGATAAGCCCGTCATTAGGGAATCAAAAGTCTGTGAGCGACCGAGACGGCGTTTAGTTGGCTGGTGCTCGCCGATGCGAACGGATCGAAATGAAGGGTCACCCACTTATCTGGACGCTGTTGCTCGCCCTCTGCTTCTGCGGGAGCCAACTGGAGGTCGGAGCAAGCCGCTTGCTAAGCAGACTGATGCCCAGAGTGCCGGATGGCTGGAGCTGTCAGAATGAAAACATAGGCGGCTTCAGCATCAACCTGACGGAAGTGAGTAGCAAATAAGTTGCAGCTATTTTTTAAGAAATTATTAGAGGTCGTTAGTGAGGAGATTCACTATCCATATTATTTTCCAGCTTTCTGGTTACTGGTACGAGATTGCTAGAGTGCCCAATGTCGATGTGCTGGCGTGCCTAAATGTCTCGGTTCCTGCCGAGATCAAAAACGACAACCTGATGCTGGGCCTGAACTACATCAGCACGGTCAACAACGAGTGGCAGTTCGCCAACGAGTCCATCAGCTTCCCCTGGACCAATGACACCCAGCACGGCCTCTTCCAACTGGACTACGGTATCGCCTCAGTGACATACAAGATGGTGTATGTGAATTACACGTCTGTGGCGTTCCTTTGCGGCTTCAGCAGCATCTCGCCCATTCCGCTCTTCAAGCTCTTCTCCCGAGTCCCCGAGATTAGTCAGCAGGCTCGGGACGTCATCCAGTATATGGCGAACACGTACAACGTTTCCGACCAGATTGCGTGGGAGGAGCAGTCGCCAGACAGGTGCAACGGATCAGCTTCTGGCCAAGCTCCTCTGGCTGTCCTAGTGGGTCTAATAGCAATGTTGTGGTGCCTCAGCTTCCGCAAGCTAACTCTTAGCTAGCTTTCGAATTATAATAATGAGTAGTCAAAATGTCCACTACACATCAAAAGCTCTTATCAATTGTTTGCTTTTCATCAGTGCTCTTCGTTAATTAATGTCGCAGTTGAGCTCTCTTATCATTTAGCTTAGGAAGGAAAACGCGCGAAGAGCAAATTATTAATAAAAATACATATAAAATATTACAAATTAAAAAAAATATAATGTAGATAGTAATATGATTTTTTAAGGAAAAACTGGAGTTTTCTACTTTGTTATTAAAAACCTTAAAATTATATTGTAAGCTAGTTCTCATAATTACTGGTCAGTTTTCAATATCATCTTTGAGGCCTTTTTGTTCCAATCTCTTGCTTCTGTTTTCCAGCTCCCTCTTTAAGCTGATAAGCGATTTGTATTTATTATAATGCAAGCAATAGAGGAAAATGTGAATTGAGGGGAAATGAAAGCTTCGGATTCAATGAGAGAATTATTGAGAATATTAAGAGCATATGCCTTCAAGTTGATTTATCATCATAATCAAAATCATAGCAATGAGTGCGGTGAGAGCGGCTGAACCTAGTAAAAAGCAAGCTTTTGGTTATTATAACCTGGGATCTATTTACTATATGCACAAGATCCCATAGAAAAAGGTTACTCAATCAGAAAGTTGTCAAGCCTGCGAATATCTCTTGATCTTCGTCAGAAGTTGCGGTCTAGAACCTGGTATTCGTTAGAGAGATTCTGACGGTGGAGGCACAAAATATACGCAAAACGTGAGTATTTAAAATTAATCTGTTTTCGATCCTACAAATTTAGGAAATCGTCGCCAATTGCCAGTAAGTCTCTGTCTACCATTTTAACGGGCTTACATTAAGATTTTTAAAAATTTCAGGGCTCAAAAGTCGATTGGAGCACTTTGTGCATATATCTGGAACTTTATTAAAGTGCATCTACTCACAATAACCCCCTAAAAACACACAATGGTAATACAAATAGCATTAAGCATACTCTTCTAAAACCTGAAATTTACATCATTTCTGTATAGTTTTCGATATCTAGTTCGGACCTTTGTTTTCCCCTCTCTTGGCTCTTTCCGACTCCTCCGATTGTATTCTGATTAAATCAAGCGAACTCATACATAGAGTGATGCACAGAGGAGTAAGAAACTATGCAGCTCTTGGCTGGGAAATAGGGGGAAACGGGTTAGGCGCTGTATGCCCCAGTTAACTCATGCAAGTGCAACTACAAAGCCCAAAATTGCAGAAGAAAATACCACAAAATAAGACCGGAGCTGGGGCTAGGGAATTCGTTCGTTGCTCGATTTCCTTGGTAATTTTCATTTTCATAAACCCAGTGCAAGTGGCTGGAAAATACAGCGAATGAAAAATGCTTTAAGTAGAGCTTGAAGCATTGTTGGCTTCGGATGCACCGAGCGAAATACACATGTTTGGGGTGAACATTTAATGAAATGTTAATATTTTTTAAAGTCTTATAGTTACTTTCAAATTAAGGTTTAGATGTGCTTATAAGTAGAGATATGTATCTCCTCAATATTATCTTTGTTACAATATTATTTACTTTTATACAAGAGTCTTTAGAAAAGATTCGTTAACATATAATTTTAAACCGTGTGAGATAGTATTTATCAGTTCAGCACAACATTTTAATTTGCAATTGTTTATGCGAGACTTCTGTCAAGTTTTTTTTCCTCTGCCATTTCTCTTTCAATTGCCTCCGTTTTTGAACGAATCAATGAAGTGCAAACCTTGGTCAAATGAGCTGGGGCTAGGAGGAGGGTCCATAAGTCCGTGAGTCCGTGACTCTAGGGTGGCTTAGAATGGACCCCCACCAGTCGATTCGGGGCACTTTCGTTGATTCGATGCGTTTGCGTGCCGCCGACGGTGGTTGCATGCTTGACTTGAGCGCCACCGAAATCGAACGGAACGAGGAGCTGCAAAGCTGTTTACTTGCAGCTAACCAAGTGAAATTGAAAGCCCTTTCGCCGGATAATTGTGTCCGGCTCCTGCCACCGATCCTGCTTTTCTGTCCGTCCTTCTCCAACGGATGGCCTTTGGTAATGGGATCTGGGGGAATCCGGCATTCCGGGGAGAAAAGACCCTGGGCAGTGCGTGTGTGTGCACCACATGATGATTACTCGGCCCCAAAATCGACGTAATCATGCGATGACTCTGCAAAAGTATCCGCAAACTCACCACACGCTCCTTGCTCCCAAAAAGCACACAAAACAAGATGGGGGAAGGAAGGAAAATCAAGTCGAAAGAAAGCCAGAGGAAAAGGAAAGTTAATGTGGCACATCGAAAGGAGAAGGGTTAAACGGAGCCAACAAGTGAGCCCGGCCAGCGCTAGCGTACGTGTTCCAATTAATTTTGACATTTGCTCTTAATAGATGTGCAACAAGGTTTCAATTTCGATTGAGTTACGCCCCGAATTGTATCCATAAATAAGGTTTCTTTTTTATGGGAGTTCGATGGATGTATAGATTTCTGAGGGTATTGGAAGGGTTCGCTCTATGAGAGCTATGAGTGGAATTTAAATTGCACTTAAGAATATGTTTTAGATTTACCAATATGGGGCGGGTAAAAAATATATACTTATAATAAATAGCCTTGAGATAATATGGTAGCTGAGAAAGGTTAAGAGTTCGGGCATAATGCCTGGTAATTTGTAATTTAATCTCAGTCTCTTTGTATCTCTGCCTGATAGTTTATTTTTTACGCGGATAGTTTTTAAAGGCCCAACACAATGCCTCACTCATTACGATTATGGCCTGGCGCACAACTTGTGCTCTGCAGCAGGAACTGCTAAAAAATTCAACTATTCAAAATGCAAGCGCAAAAATCTGGCCGAACTTTGCGCAAACTACTCACAATCGCAACCAAAAAGCCTGCAAAGGAGCCTCCAACCGGGCGAGGCTAAAAAATGAAAACAAAGCCGGCTGCACAAACATGCGAAACTATTAAAAACATGTCTTTGTCCTTTGGCTTGGGGTGCATATAATGAAATTCCTAGCTGCTTTGTGCCCGGGACGAAGCCACTTGGCGGGATATAGCGACCCCCGAACCCTGAATCCTGAGTGCCGGTGTCCCCACTCCCACTTCTTGCAGTATCAATCTAGGTGAAATATTAACAAACGGCAGTCGGGGGTCTAAAGTTGGCGCGACGGAAAGCCAAATGCCAGAGGGACGCCGGCAAGGCAGCTCATAAAAATTCCTCGGCTGACGACAAAAGCTCGGGACACTGGCGCAGCAAGGATCCGAGGCTCGGAGAGCTTAAAGCGGGCAGAACAGCGCTGAAACAATAGACTCGAGTTAACTTAAATTGATTCCCAGACGGTCCCAGCGAAATGAAACTCAACTCGGGCGTATCGCCATTTTGTTGTGACTCCGCAGTTACTTCCTTCACTCCTTGCACCTTGATTGCAAGTTATTTGCAATTTTGTGCAAATTTAAGGCAAGCAAAAGGAACAAAAATGAGCGAAAATCTCGCCAGACGACGGCGGCCTCCTTCACCTTCAGTCGGGGGCGACTTTGGCACTGCACTTGAAAATTTTTTAAGTGTGCGCAACATTTTTTATGCAATTTGTGCAGGAAAAAAGAAAGCGGAATTGGGAGTTGAGTGTCCCGAGTTCCGGGGGAAAGGCGCCATTGTTGTGCCCAGGAGACGAGGGCGGACTGCAACGCTGGCTGCTCAATTTGCTGGTTTATTTTCACAGCATTCGGGATATTAAAATTGACACTTCATTTGTGTCACTCACTGCGCAGCAGAGTTTTAAGGATTTTAAATGATTTGCAAGCTGCTGCATTGTTGTCGATTGTCGTTGATTGTGCAGCAATTTGCATTGAGGAAATCCACTCACTGCAATCAAAGTGGAGTCCCTGTTGTGGTTAAGGATTTGACTTAAGCTGTGTTGAGTGCTTCGCCGTCCATGGGGCGGGGGTTAAACCAGGCACTGGATTTTAATGGAACAGCAAGTGAAGAAGTGTGAAAAGAGGAGTATTTCCAAAAGCCGATTAATGAAAGTGTTTTTTTGGATAGTAATTATTACATACTATATTTTTCTTATAAAATCTATAACTAATTTTAAGTTAGAAATCCTCAGGGCCATCATCGTTGATGTTGGTGCTATAGGCATTCTTCGCCTTGAAGTTCCCAAACCAAGGTCTACCCCGCCAAAAACCAGCTGGTGCCCTTTATTTATTCGAACCCCTTCCCGCTGCCCTAGGAGGAGGTCCAGGCCCTGGAAAGATTTCATTAAGTGCCGGCCAAGGAAGTCCTCTTGGCCGCCCTCGGCAGCATGCAACAAAGGAGCTGCAACAATGCCCCAGCCAGCAACACGGCAACTGCGAAGGTTGCACTTGAAGTCATTCAGCCCCGTACTGGCAGTGCAAACTTTTTAAGTGAATTTTTGATTAGATCTGGACGAAAGTTTTTTGTCGCACAGTCCACTAAACGGACTAAGGGGAACGGGAGCGGGCGTTGGAGCCGGGGACACGGTCATAGATATAGTTGCCTTTCCAACTTAAAGTCGCCAGTTAGCTGCGCTCTTTTGTAATTTGCGCAAAAGTATATTTATTTGTGCGAAAGGATAATAATAAAATATGCGCTCCAGATAGTGCTGCGGCAGTATTGCAAAGTTGTCCCTGCTCCAGTGTCTGACCCCTTGTTACCCCACTCCCTGCTCCGTCGCTGAAAAGGTAACGAAACTGTACCTACTGCAACTTTTCGCGAACAGTTCACAGTCTGTCTGTGCCTCTCCCTTGGCCCCGCTCCGGGTCGCCTTCAGTGCATCGCTGAAGTTTTGCGCAAAGTTAATAAAATTATTTGCCACAGACGTTGATAAATATGAAACAACTCTCTGGCAAATGGCAAATAAATACAGAAACACCAACACGAAATGGCACAGAATGGAGCCGGGTTAGGCGGGCGAGCTTTGTCTCTGCCATAAAATATTTGCCAAAGTTTTATTGCAATTCTCGTACAGGTCGCTTCAAGTAATTGCTCTATGGCTGTCTAGGAAGAACATATATTTTTCAATGGTGAGTTGTTTTAGGTTTATTGATGCAGGAATATAATATTTTTTAAATGAGACTTTCAAGAGTAAGGAAAAATAGCTAAGGGCCTGTTCTTTGGAATCCACATACTTCTCTCGATCTTTCCCCTTCAGCCAATCAGCCATTACAAAATAGATATTTAGAAAAAATATAAAATTAACAGGCAAATCTTTAAATTGCAAAGCAAGTTCCCGAGTCCAACCCTTCCGACATGGGATATCCCCGGCTTCCTCTTTCTTTTTTTGCTACCATATGCATTCCGTGTAGTTATTATTCATTGTCGTGCTTCGGCAAATATCAAATGGAGTCCGGCGAGTGGCTGCCGGGGATTCCTTTCTCCCTGGTTCCGCCTGGCTCTGCCCTCGCCTCCTTCGTATTTTGTTTTCTCCGTTACTTACTTTTTGCACATGTGAGCGGGTGGGATGTGGTTGGTTTATTGGCAACCCCATAACGACATTGCCAAAAAAAAAAGGGACATTTTTAATCGAAACATTTGTAGCGTGAAATTGTCGTTATGTTTGTTCTCCTTTTTTAAGCAGCAATATGTTAGGATTTAAATGCTGAAAGAGGAGAGCATCGAGTATTGATTGGTTTTTGCTGTTCGGAAAATTTCAATAAATTTTCAACTTTGTCGAGCTGTGAATTTTGCTGATGTGTGACATTGATACGCCAGCGAAGGGCAAAAATTGTCATTAGCCGGTCATTAATCATAATTAACCGAGATCCGCTTAACCCGCTCTCCCCCCAAGAGTGATTTTCTTAACTTGGCCGGCAACTTTAAGAGCTAGACGAATCGAAACGCTGGCCATAAATCTCAATTTTCCACAAATTAGGCGACGATATGCCAAGCCGCCAGAAGCCAGGAAACTTCCGGAAGCAGGACCAGGTAACTGAAAGCCACACATCAAGGCAAACTATAACTCAACTCAGCTCAATTCGATAGTCTCGGCTTCTGTGCTGCGCTGGGCCCTCTCCCGGTGACATCTGCTCAATTTATCGTTATTTTTGGGCTGGCCAAAACAAAAAATCAATTTACCCTATGATAAAGAACCAACAGTGGCCAAAAAAAAACAGCACACTACGAAATGAAGACAGCGGCCAAACGGGGGGAAGGGGAAAAGAAAAACTTTTGAAGCCGGCAAATCGAACTGTTCCCGCCACCGCCACCGCCGCCACTCGGTTCTCTGGACTCCTGGAGCACTCCAGTGATTTATGCCCTGGAAACTGTTTTTGAAATGTGGCTTCAGACTCGCCCGGCGAGCCTATTCCCCGCTCCCTGGTCCACTGCTGGCCAAAAGTCAAGAAGGGAACGCCGAACGACGAACACAAAACTGTCCAAAGTATACAAATTGGCCTGGCATGAGTTATTGATGATCCCGGCCGTGAAATGAACGACCGCAGCTCCTCGGAATCGGCCAGGGCCGCCCAACTAACTGGCTGACAGACTGACTGGCCAACTGGCTCAGTGTCCTGGATGTGGGAACAAATGTCTGCCATTTACCAGAAAAGAAGCCAAGTCTGTCTCACTATGTTCCAGATCCAAATGAGTGGGAGTCGGGCTAATTGTGGAAAAGTTTTATGCCAAGAAAGGCGGGGGTCGGGATCACCCAGAGAGTCAGTCCTCAGCTATTGATTTGGTTTAGTTTATTATTATATATGCAATTTTGGTTACAATGCAACATAATTTCTGGTTTACATACGAAAACTAACCCCCCCTCTGGACTGACAAGCCACTGACCTAATTAGTCCCAACTAAGCCAGAGTAAGACATAACTCATCCGCTCAGCCCATTAAAGCGTATTCCATAAAATATTCATGGGGCGCGCCCCCTCCCAAATTATTACAAGATCATAACTCATGTCAGGGCAGGTCGCCGCAAACAAATATGCGAGACTCGCTGCTTATCACGGCGACAAAATCGTGTTATTTAATGTTGTGCTAATTTCTGGCCAAGTCAACAGGACCCAAACACACCCCAGGCAAGGGGCAGGGGCGCCCCCGCCAGGTGAAAGTCGTGACATTTCCGTGTGGTCAAGCCAACGGACGGAGGCTCATTTCTTGGCCATTTCCGTCAAGTGCTGCGTCTGCGGCTGCGGGACACGAACTATTTACAAATGACCAGACATTTAAGCCAAATGCTTCCGGGCTGGCCAGCCTAAATGCCTGAAAATTATGCTGCCTAAACATGAAAGGGCGAAACACACAAAAAATTAACGACAAACAGGGCGAAATACGAATGGGGAAAGTCGATGCTTAAATACTCTTCGCAAGGTAGTTAGTCTTAAGTAAAAATATCACTTCCCTTGGACGAGCTGCTTTATGTTTTTGATCAAAGTAAATATTTAATTTAAAACGTTATCTCTATTTTCTTTTATTTAAGGGCTCCTCGAATATTACCATCCAAACGCAACCAAGAAGGAAGCATACCCTCCCTGCTGACCTGCATAAGAAACGATGAGTTATGTAAACATTCTGGCCGTGCTCGGACGATGGCAGGAACTACCGTTGTGGATGGCAGGACTTGGGTGTCACTGTGTCAATTGCCTTGGCTCCTGGCCGACCAAATAGCAGCTGCTGCCCTGCCCAGATCCCAGATCGCCTTAAACTTAATTAAGTCACAACCTCGGGGCGACGGCGTCGAGGACGGCGATACAATTTCACTAATTTCCGTGCAAGGCGACACCAGCAATCAGCGGCCGGCGAATGCTAAATGCTTGGCCCACTAACCGGTCATGAGTTAATAAATATTGTCCTTTGGCGCACCCAGTCGAAGTCGGGCAAACAGCGCCCCGACCCGTTCCAGGCGTTAAAAGCCCCGAAATGAATGGTCAATACAAGTGTGGGAGGGGACGTGGCGCGGGGCATAAATAATATTTAGGGGTTGCCCCTCACTTTCGCTGTCGTCTAGCGTGTTTGAGCAACGTTTCCGCTGCGTTTTGTTTTGTTTGCTTTCAATTAACCAAAACTGGACATGGACATCGCCATCGCCATCCTTCAGTTGGGCCCCCTCCTGCCACAGTCTGTCCTGGTTGGGCCGATGGACACCGCGAACTGCCTAATTGAGTGCTGCCAGACATAATGTTTTCGGAAACTGGACAAACTGCCGAGTGAAAAATGATTGAAAGCGTAAACAGATATTTGATTGGCCTGGGAATCGAAAGAGAGTGACTAATAGAGACTGAAAATTAAGGCATTTAACCAAACTTGGTACTAAATGGATGAGTAACCTACTTCTGACTGATCAATTTCAGAAATATGTTTCAATATTCATAACAAGGATACCACAGAAATAAGTACGGATTTAAAATCAATTGAAAATTATATTTTTATCACAGCGTAATCCAAATTAATTAAAATGAGAGACTCTTAAATCGAAATAATAGTTATCGACCGACTCTCCCTCCTTTCTCCGTTGCTCTCTAATTTAATTCGTTGCTGGCATGACTCATCATCGTACGTCCAACTCTTTCCGGACTCTAATTGGCATGATACCTAATGAATCCTCCTCACTGACAGTTTAATAAGTCGAATGCTGCAAACGAAATGGGATTTATCCGACACTTTCCAGCTCATCGCCCCGCCACCGCACTTTGAGGGTTTCAATGGCCACTTCTCGGAGCCGTTAAGACAGTCGGTCAGTGGTCAGTGGTCCGATAGCCGACAGCACTTCCGCCCACCGGGCGATAGACTTCAAAATCCCACCCGGGGCCATGGGCAAAGGAAAGCGAGTGGCTTTCCCCGCCCACAGCACAGCCGCTCTTGAGCTCGTACAATAATCTTGATTTCGTGGTCAATTGAATTCTTAACTTCTCAAAGCCCGACACACAACAGCCAAGGATATCTCGAGGGCGTGTCCCGGCCATGGATGACAGTGCAAAGGAGCCGGAGCTGGAGCTGAAATGCTGGGCTACTGGGATGCTGGGGTGCTTGACGCTTGAGTTGAGCAGTCGGTTGCCAAATTGCGATTACTCAACAACAGAAGAGGCGGCGGCAGCGCCTGCTGACTGACCAGAAAGCGATTTGGCCGTTGCCTACTTATTGGCCATTGATTTCTGAAAAATGGGCCAGCCAAGGAGGAGGCCAATTTGTGGGCCAATTTAATGCGTTATGATCTTTATGAGTGGAGCGGCGGCTCCTTAGAGCCTGCCTGCTGCTGCCGATTACTTTTTGAGCCTCTCCACCGAGCCGAGACCGAATCATTTGCCATAACACTTTGCCAACGCCAGCTCAGCGCCTCTCGCCGGCCTCCTTCCCTCCCTCCTTGCTGGTTGTTGTAGTTTTTGTTTCGTGTTCGAACATCTTTATGGGTAATTAAAACTTTTGCCCATTTTTGCCTGAAAGTTGGTTTTTGTTTTGCCCAATTCCAATTCGCCCCTTTCCGAACAAGGGCTTCCCCCCGCATTCGCATTCTACCACAGCTTCCTGTGTTCTAGTCAAATTTATTGCCGTTCAATAATACCAATTTTTGGGCTTTCCTTTGCCGGAGATGCCAACAGATGTGTTGGCAAACTATTTCGCCCAGAATAGTTTTCGGAGCACGTTTGTGTTCACACTCGAGTGTTCCACATTATTGAAATTGAAGCGCGGTAATGTGTCTGCAATTTTTGGTCCCGGCTTCCCGTTCCGCACAACTTTTGGCATTCCGCATTTGGCAAATTATTTTCGCCAGCCAATGCTCCGCGCTTATCTTGGCAAGTTTCGGGTTATTTGTGGCCCAAACTTTGGGTTCCGCCAACTGCAATTTCTCCACATCGATAAGAAGTGCAAATAATGAGAAGAAACGGGAACAGAGCAGGGATAGGGCTAAGGAACTAAGTAAGTAAGGAGAGTCTGCGCCCAGCATTGTTTCATTAACATAATAACTACCCAAGTAATGCCGAAATTTGGCTTATTCTTCTGTAACTTTTAAATCTTGTACCTATCACCCTAAAATATCAGCTTAACTGGAAGCTGAAGGGAAAATTCTTCATATCTTCAAGTATAAATACCTAAAGTTAAATCTTTTGAGCTCAGAAGCTCACAGGCGAAGCTCGAACCCTTGGATGAACTCATTGTTGTACTGAGCCAGCGATTCCCCAACAATCGTAGCCAAGTCTTAACCCTACCCATTGGATGTTTGCCCCGCTGGGAAGCAGCTTTCCTGCATTATCTCCTGGGGGATGTTGCCCAACTGGAGCACTCGGCCTATCGCAAATTTTCGAGTATTAACGCATCGTGGGGAAACTTCCGCTTGTTTGCTTAGCGGCTTAAAAGACGCACACGCCCCCATCTCACTTCCCCACATCCGCCAAGACAAATTGCAGATTGGTAGACTCCGACATCACTCGCCCAGGACGTTCTCCGCTGTCGATTCCCCTTCGGGGCACGTGGAACAAAGAAAAATCCATATTTTATTTTGATTATTTTCCGGCGCCTCGGCAGGTGTCGATTTCGTGTGATTTTTCTTTTGGGTGAAATTAAATTTAGCCCGGTACGTGGGACTCTTCCCCCTTGGCCACACACCCAAATCAGCGTCAATCAATTTTGGTCGCTTTCGTCAGACAAAAACAAGCAGGCCTCAGCCTCGGCCTCGGCCTCTTTCACACAGAAACCTCCGCCTTTTGTAATGGGAAAAATTATTGAATTTGTCAACGACTGCCGCAGGCTTTCGGTCCAAAAATTAGGTGGGCAGGATGGCTTAAAGCTCACTGGGACCCAGAATTAAAGAGCTGGGAGATTTATGCGACTGTTGTAGGTGTCAGGCAAACAAAATTATGTTTGAAAACGATTTTCCACCTTTGCCGTCATACATCATCGGGGCTACTACTACCCCCGCGACAATGGGAACAAGAGCTGCGGAAACAACCCTCCAACGTTAACAAATTTCTTTGCGACGTTTTTAAATTTTTTCTTTTTTCCATTTTTGTATTTCTGCGTTGATGCCGGGGGGAGGCGAGGAGAGCGGCTAATGTAAATCGCATGTGTGTGTGTATGACCTACGCCTTATTTAGTGAGGCGGCGCCCCAAGCCCCAGAGCCAAGTGATTTGTTGACAAAGAAATTTTTTAATAATTCACCGAGCCGGGAGCCGGGAGTGGGCGTGGGGAGTCCGGGAGTGGAAATCTCATTCAGCATAAGTGATGATGTAATTTTCGCTAAAAATTGAAAAAATCTCCACGCAGGCGAGAGCGATTGGGGTCGGTGGAGCGCCGGTAACCCCTCACGTAAAATATGTTGCAACAATATGCTGCTGGCTGGAGTGTGTGCCGCTGACGATGATGAATGTGGCACGCATGCGTTGCACTGATTCCGCTGACGGACTGGCTGACAATCCTGTCACGGCGTCATATGGATAATAAGACCCTTCAAAGGTCCTTGCAGCCACTTTATCATTGAGCAAAGAAGATGGAGTTGTAGTTTATAACATAGAGTACTGCCAGGATCGCCAGGTAGAACTTGGGATACGGCTAAACCCTAGCTCTACTAACTATTATTTAAAGATTTGCAATTTAATGTTTAGTACTTGCTTCATCAAAATTGCCCCAAAATCATTTTAAAAACTACTCAACAAGTCCCTTACTTGTTACCTCCTTAATGATCAGACTTATTTCAGGTCCCATCTCCCAGGCATTGCAGGCAAGTGAACCCTGAAATGGGTATCCATTACGAGACCTGCAGTGGTCAGAACAAACGACCCCCTGGCCAAGAAGCTCACCGATGACTCAATGTCCTCCTCAGGGGAGGGCAAACTCCTCGGAAGCAATTCCTTTCCCCCCCAAAATGAATGTCGGAAGCTGGGCAACTTTTAATGCCGGCTGTCGATGGTCATGTGCATAGCTCATTAGTTTTTGCCTAATTTGGAAGGCAGGCGCTCGTTTCGGCTTGGCTTGACTCGGTACCTCCCCCTCCTTGGCCTAATGGAATTCAATCAATTTCCATTTATTTCGATAGCGAAAGTCGCACCACCCCAAGCAAGTCGGGGGTCCTGGAGCGGGAGCTGAAAAATTTCTTAATTATCCTGACGTGACGCTTGCGGGCGGCTCGGTTGACAAGCTTTTTAGCTCCCGCCGCTATCCACTCCCTTGTCAATTTTGTGGGCAGTCTGTTTTCTTAATGTTTGCGGACAAAGCAAGACAAATGGGTCTTGATACTGAATTACTAAGAAGAAATTTTGTTGATCGAGAGAAAAATCCACCAGGAGGCAGCAATTCTTGCCTTAAACTTTAAAAATTTGATTGAAAATATATGCTTGACAATAATCCCCGTTGAAAACAATATGCCACAAATGCCAATGCAACAATACACGGAGCCAAAGTGAAAATCCCCGAAACACTCTCCGTCAGAGGAGCCAAAAGGGGTAAATAAGGAAGGAAATGATGAAAAACGTATAATCTGCTTATCAACGTTCTGCAGCCCTTTTTTCTTTATTGACACAGAGGAGGAGCAGGCCCAGGAGATCAAAGAAAAATGAAATGAAAATGCTAAACAAAAGGAAGTGTAAACTTGATTTGCGTTTTCTAAAAAGAAAAATATAAAGAGAATAAATTGAATTTATATTATTTTTATAAATATATTATTTATATATGTATGTATCATGGTCCAACAGACACACAGTTTTGTAAAAACAAACGCTAAGAAAATTTTATTTTTGTAAAAATGTTAAATAAATAAAGCAAGCTAAAAATAAATAAAGTACTTCCAGTTAGTGAAGGGCATTTTATGCCAACTAAAGATTATGCAATTCCCATTTATATATGGGCTTTAACAAAACTGCATACTGGCCTTGGCCCGGCAGGGTCCTTGTAAGGCAAAGGGAAGTCCACAAAATCTTCCAGTTAAATCTGAAGGGGCGATATGCTCAAACGAGAGCAGCAACAGCCAAAGGGGAAACCAAGCAAGAAACCGAAAAAGATACCTCAACCGAGGTGCAGCGGCAACTGTGCGCCTCAATTATAATGAGAAAAGCAAACGAATTGGAAATAATTTTCAATTCACTTGTTTCCCACCTACTTTCGTTGGCCGTTCGGGCCGCGATCTCCAAATGTTTATGCGCCCTTTGTTTCATTATTTATTTGATTCGCAAAGGTTTACCAGCATTCCCACATCGAAGGCGAAATCAGAACCGGAATCCGAATCAGACGCACCTTTTTGGCCAACTGGCAGCAGCCCCCGGGTCAGCGTAGGGTGCCTGCAGATTGATAAAGCTGTTAATGGTTTAAGAAACCGAGGAGGGATCACATGGACCCGTAGGAGTGGCTTGTTTGCAGACGATAAGCCAAGCTCCTGCGGCCAAATAATGAATTATTTATGTAAGCCCAAAAACAGAGGCCCGCGAAATGCATTACTGAATGAATGCGTTAAGGCAGGAAATAATTGGTGTGGACTTCCTAAAGGAAGCTTTGTCCATATGCCGAATGCAGCTCGGTCTTAGCATTGGACATAAGATCTTCAGATAAAAAAAAAGAAATACAGAATAATTAGGCGATGTTTCAAATACTTTAAATTTGTTTGTTTGTAAAGTTTATAAAAAGTGTGTAAACAACATGCAACTAGGCTTATTCTTTATGTGGAACAGCATATCCGTAAGCACGCTTGGCGAATTGCTCGATCCCTGACTCCGTCGGGCGGTTGACGAGCCACGGATAAGCTTGGCTTCGCATGGCATCCTGCTGAATTTCTGGCTGTGTGATATTGTACTCCATGTGACGCTTGGCGAGCGGCGGAAAAGGATATGGCTCTTGACTACGTTTTCCAGTCTGCTCGATCTCTGGCTCCATTTGGCGCTTGATGGCTAGAGGAAAGTGACATGGCTCTCGAAAGCGCATGGCAGTCTGTTCGATCTCTGGCTCCATCTCGCGCTTGATGGGCCGCGAAAAGGGACATGGCTCTTGAAGACGCTTGGCAGGCAGTTGAGATTCTTGATTCTGACCGTTGGCAAACTTGACCGAGATGGGCCGCGTGCCGTCGCTAAGAACGTAGTTGTCCAGGGCTTTCGTGGCTACTTCAGCGGCCAGGCGCTGGTCGAAGCGCACGAACCCTGAGCCCACCGATTTTCCAGTGTACTTGCTGCGCAAGACCTTCACCTCAATGATGGTTCCATAGCATCCGAACAGAGTGGCCAACTTGCTCTCATCCACATCAGGTGGCAGGTGCGTCACATATAAGTTAGCGTTAATGATGTCCTGGCTCCGGGGCCTGGCGAAGGCCACTTTGAGAGACTTGCCACGTATCACGTGCCGATTGCACATAATCTGGGCTACTCTTGCGGCGCTTGCGGATTTAAACTCCACGAACCCATACCCGAGGCTTTCTCCCGTGCGCCTGTTCCGGACTATCTTGTGCTTTGCGACTTCCCCAATTTTGCAAAAGAGATCGAAGAGCTCGTTTTCCGTCATGTCGGCCGGCAAGTAATTAATAATGAGGTTTGTCTGGCCAGCGTCAGAGACGGAACCGGAAGCCGCGTCAACCTTTTTCGCCGACTGGACGTCTGAAACCAGGCAGAATTTGTTGTCGTTGAAGACTTTCGGATACTGCATGTTGGAGCACAATCTCGCTTTGAAAAGAAACATAAAATAATAAGCAAAGTAAAGAATTATGGAAGAAATAAAAAACTGCACGAGCTGACGTACCGGTTAGGAAGAGGAAAAAAAAAGAAAAACCTCACACAAAGCTATCTAAAAAGTCGCGTGGGGTCGGCGAATAATCGAATAATATCGAAATTACAAAGCTGAGTAAAATATTGGTGCACATCAGTTATATTTCAGCACTACCCAACACTTGTATTAAAAGTTAGAGGTTATAAAGTTTTCTTTTCCTATTTTAATTTGATTCTGCTCGGAACTTTTAGGCAGTTACCCATTTTACATTGCAAATTAAACACATTTCTTTGGCTGATTGGGCTAAAAAAGTGGCGTGCCAAGACAAAATGAAACCCTTTACGTGCCCAAGGTGCAAAAGTAACTGAAAAGTTTTCCAGCTGTTTATTTATTTGTTTGCTGATTATGGAATTCCAGCGCTGAAGGTGGATAACTGCATTGGGGAATGTGTAAATTGGGCAGGTGCAAATTAAATTGGTTGCTGTCTTGGTCCCGGACCTATTGATGTACTTTTGGGCTGATCCGCAATCGAATAGCCCCGGAGGAGGCGATTGCCAAAGTAAACTTGTTCATTATTTTTCTCTTTTTGTTTTATTCAGCCTCATATTAATTAATTTCCATTTCCGTTTTGTTATCTTGGCTACGCCGATTTTTACCTTCATGCTGACTAGACAATTAATCAAGTTTAATTACTCAAACGTTGCGGGAGAAGGACGAAGGGACTCGGCGCACCCACCAGGTCCTTATCCGCCGCCAGTCGAGGAGCGGACCCCTCAGGGACGACGACCAGCCCGTTGTGGTGGGCATCTGCATTAATCACTGGAATATGCTTACATTTCTCAGCGCCATGTGTGAGGGATGAGGAGCGGACCTGAAGTGGGCAGGATTCAGATAAAAGTTGCCATTAAAAGACGCCTCACGTAAACAATACATCTGGACAAGGTGGGATCGTTTACATATTTTCGCTGCGAATAATGGTTCCTCATTGGAATATATTCTGATGATTAAAAGCGCGAGTTAGTGCGCGTCCTTTGGGATAATGATTAAGAGCTTGAAGGTCTCGGCTTACTATTATTTTTTCTGCGTTTTTAACTGCAATAGAACTCTATTCAAAATGCTCTCCAAAACCGGAAATAACTGGAGTTTTTCGGGATAGTTTTCTCAAATTTTAAAAAGTTTAAAACATTTCAGTCCTAAGAATGTGTAACAAATTTTGGCAGAATTGCAATTTGCAATTATTTAATAGATATTTATCAATATTATTATATGTTTTTTAACAAATCAAACCATAAATATGTCAAAAATGCATTAATTTCAATTCGGAAAGCGTTACAGCGATAAGCTTCTTCTCAATTGATTTAAAATGCTTTTAAATTAAAATTTTTTATAAATTTTTGACAATTGTACATAATTTTTAAAGAATTTAGACATTTTTTTCTACCGGAAATGGAATAAAATAGACATGGAAGAATATACATATATGCTTTATAGGGTCGCAAATGAAGCCTTCACAGCGTTTCAAACTTCCAACAAAAATATTACCACCCTTCAAGGATATAAAACCATTTCTTATCTTAACGTTTTTATAATTTGGAATATTTACATGACGCAACACGCACAAAATTAAACCTTTTTACACCTGGCGACACCTGGTTAAGAAATTGAGAAATCAAGCTCAACATTTTACATTTTACTAACGGTACATGTATGTAAAATAATTACAACAACACATGTAGAGTCGATGGTGCCTTTTGGCAGTTTCGAATTGAAGTAAAACCTTGAATTCAGCTGTATTAGAGAAACATAATATTTATTTTCACGTAATAAAAATGTTTATTCTTCGCTTTCTATGTATGTATGTTCTACGGGGTCGGTTAACAATGAGCTTCGTGGCGAAGTTACTTATGGTACAAATGTTAAACATATCTTGAGGGATCACACATTAAATACGCAAGTTTAGTTTGACTACAAACCTCAGTTGTGCTATGGGAAACACTATTCAACTGATCGATTACTACTTGAACATCCATCTAATAGCTAAGCCTCAAAGTCTACAGAATGTTACGATATTCGCCTTAGATTAGACCTCCTTCGCCTCAATAATCTCGAATTGCAGGTTGAATTGCTGATCGAAGCCGATCAGGCAGTCGGACATCAGATACAGCGTGAGCTGCAGGCGTCCACGCCGCGGAGTGGCCTGGAACGAGATGCGGTTGGAGGAGCGCTGGCCCCGAACGGTGACCCGCTTCATGGCGAACAGTTCATCGTTGGCCTGGGAGCCCAGGGTCAGGAACCAAGCCTCGTTCTTGGGCTTTGGATACTTGGGACAGTGCACCGTGTAGCCCCGCCCGCCAGGTCGCTTCTGGGCATTGGCATTGAGCCGCTGCAGATCCACAGCCAGGACGTAGTCCTCGTTGGCATGCAAAGGCATCCAGTGGCCCTTGGTGTCTGCGGCAAGTGAGAGCGGCCGCTTGGCGTACTCCTCTTCTAAATATCGTCCTTCCACCGCTATTTGCACGGCAATCTCGGGCATGTCTTGAATGACCTACAAAACGCGAGGTTGCATTATCTGGAATAGATTTTGACTTGACTTTGACTTACCCTGTACATCTGCTCGATCTCCTGCTCCTCGAAGACATCTCTCAGGGGCTTGGCCAGCACCTCGTACTCCCTGCAGCACAGCTCCTTCAGCACGGGCAGCGTCAGGTAGTCGTGATCGTCGTGGGGTATGTCCAGGAACACATCGAGATTGCCCTCATTCACACCCGGCAGTGTGAGGAATTCGCTGGCGTCGAACCAGCGTGCCTGAATCACGCACTGCATCAGCTGCTGCACCACCAGCGTGGTGGAGAGCCAGCCCCGCTCCGCCGTGTAGTCCACCATGGCTTGCATCACTCGCGTGGCGTTGTCCAGGGCCGACTTGGTGTCCGTCAGGTAGTCCGAGTTGGGCAGCGACTGGCGGGCGAAGTGAGCCTGGAGGAGCAGGAACGTTTTGGTGTACGGCGAGTCCCAGGAGGCGGACGGAGGCCTGTAGCGACTCGTGTCGGCCATCTGCTCGTTGTACTTGTCTTCGTTGTGCCGAACTGGCTGCTGGTCAAACTCGTAGGAATCGGCGATGGCCAGGAGAACCTCCTTGGTGCCCATGCCCGGCTGCAGATCCTCCAGGAAGTGCTTCATTGTGCGGTACGAGAGGTAGTAGTAGGAGCTGATTCGCCCCAAGAAGGTCGGCACCAGGCATCCGTCCCGCTCCACCAGGCAGGCAGCTCCAGAGAGCTCGTAGACCACGCGGTCCACCAGATTGGACATGAATGCATTCACATTCTCCGGCTCCACGCCCTGCAGCTGGTAGTACGAGGGATTTCGCAGCAGACGCCTGAAGAAGTACGTCCAGGTGAGGTAGTCCAGAGCCGCCTGCTTGGTCTGAACCGTTCCGGCCACGATCTCGGCATTGATGTGCTCCGGCAGAACGCCCAGCAGGCTGGACTCCACTGGGAACGGGTCGTACAGGAACTTCTTGTAGAAGTTCTTCTTCTCGTCGTGCACCAGAACGACGGCGACTCCCTCGTTGTCGAACTGCGGCCGCCCAGCCCTTCCCATCATCTGCAGCACGTCCGTGATGGGCATGTCCACGTACTTCTTCACCTTGCCATCGAAGTACTCGGTGCCCTTGATCACCACCAGGTGGGCGGGCAGGTTGACGCCCCATGCCAGCGTGGCGGTGGCCACCAGCACCTGGATCTTGCGATTGAGGAACAGCTCCTCCACGCACTTGCGATCCTGCTCCTGCAGACCGGCGTGATGCAGCCCAATGCCGAAGGCCAGGCAGAACTTGAGGTTCTGGTCGCGAATGCTCTGCAGGATCAGCTCCATCTCGTGCTCGGCGATGTGCAGGAACTGCTTGGGATTGGAGTCGCCGGCCACGAAGGTGATAAGGTCCAGGGCGGTGAGGCGCGTCTGGCGACGCGAGGAGACGAACACGATGGTTGGTTCGCACGGGGAGTAGGCGCGGATGGCCTGGAATGTGGGTCGGTTCATGGTGGCCATGCGGGGGCAGTAGTGCTTGCCCGGGAAGCCGTTGATGTGCACCTGCAGCGGCACCGGGCGCACCGAGGGCTTGAAGTTGTACAGACCCATCTTGGTGATGCCCAGCCAGTTAGCCAGATCCTGGGCATTGGCCAGGGCGGTGGACAGTCCCACGATGCGGATGGCACGGCCCGTGTGCGAGCGGATGAAGTTTGTGCGCGAGACAATCACCTCGATAACCGGGCCTCGGTCCTCGCCCAGCAGGTGGATCTCATCGATGACTATGAGGGCCACATGCTGCACGTACTCCCGCGTTTGCCAGGAGCGACTGATGCCGTCCCACTTCTCCGGCGTGGTGACTATCAACTGGGACTCCCGTATGGCCTGGATGTCGGGCGTGACATCGCCCGTCAGCTCGACCACCTTCAGTCCCAAGGCGGAGCGCTGGAAGCGCTGCTCCCAGTCCGATATCCGCTCCTTCACCAGGGCCTTGAGCGGCGCTATGTACACCACCTTGCACTTGGGATTCTGGTTCAGGGCCCTGAATATCGCTATTTCCGCCACGATGGTCTTGCCGCTGCCAGTGGGCGCGCCCAGCAGCACGTTGTTGTCCGTGTGGTAGAGGCAGTGGAAGATCTGCGTCTGGATGGGGTTGAAGTGGGTGAAGCTGTACATGGACTCGTAGAGGGCGTTCTTCAGGCAGCCGACAGGCAGCGGGCGGAGGGGCAGCAGCTCCGTCAGCGGCGGATGGTGCTCCGGCAGGACCAGGTGTTGGAATGACAAGGGAATGCAGGTGGTGCTGCCCAGCCAGCTGTCGCTGCTCACACGAATGTAATACTGCGGCGGCAGAGGCTCCTTCAGGGGAATGGTCATCACCAGCTGCTGCGACTGGCCACTGAACACCGTCTTCCGCGTGACCTGGAACAGCTCCGAGTGGTAAATGTAGTTGGACTCCGGATCCTCGATCCACAGCCAGAAGCTCTGGCACGTCTTGCCGTGCACGCGGTCGTTCCACGTGAAGCTGGGCCAGATGTCCACCTTGATTCGCAGCACTGTTCGCGTGATCGGCTGCAGACTCGCCTCCACTTCCAGCATGGGCAGCTCCTGCGCGGAGCGGATCACTAGCTCGGCATAGCGATCGCTGCGCAGCCACTCCTTGAGCTCGCGCTGCTCCATGTCCCTCAGCCTGTAGACACTCAGTCCGCGTCGCTCTAGCTTCTCGATGGTCTCGGCATTAATGGCGGGGAACTGGCGCAAGTCGCTGTCCAGGTCCCACTGCCGTCGCTCGAACATCTTGCACAGCTGCAGCATGCGCCCGGAGAGAACGGCGTTGTTCTGACGCAGCACAATGGAGAACAGAGCTCGGGCGATGCGTCCGATATTGGTGGTAATGTAGGACATGTCCGAGCTGAGCGAGAAGGACTTGACGTAGCCATTGGAGAGGTATGTCTGAATGAGGATGTTGACCTGGCCACAAAAGGAAATATGTTTTAATAAATGGGAAACTGTAGGCAGGCCAGTTAGTTACCTTTCCACAGATGTTCTCACTGCCTCCGAATGGCTTTATTTTGCAGTAGTAGCTCCTCAGGTCGTCCAGCTCCTCCATCTCGTCGTCGCGCACCTTCAGCTGCTGGAACTCCTGGGCCTGCGAAATCATGGCCAAGATCTCCGCCTCATTCATAAAGGGCTTCATCAGCTCGTTGAAGGTCTCCACAGTGTCGTATTTGATGTAGAAATGCGAAGCCGTGCGACCCAGATCGGTGATGTTCATGTCCATTGTGCGCTGGTTAAAGCGCATCATCCGCGCCTTGTCCAGACTCATTGAAGCATTCATAATCAAAGCCCGACGGCGTGCCTCCAGCGTGGGATCCTTCTGAAGCTCCGCATACTCGATGCCATAAACGTGGGGATTGATGCGCATCCGAACAAAGAGGTATCTGTGAAGGTAAAAGGAATATTATTCACTGGAAACTCTTTGATTCGATAGACTTACGTGTAACTCAGCCACTCGATCGCTTCCTCAACATTTGAAATTGTGCCCAGACCGATCTCCGCATTGAGATTATCCGCCAGACACTGCACAAAGTTGGATTCGATGGGGAATTGGTTGGTGAGCAGCGACAAGTAGTGGTTCAGCTTGTCGTAGCTGGTGATGATGGTGCCCACGCCGCTCTTGTCGAACTGGGGGCGACCGGCGCGTCCGAAAATCTGCAGCACATCCAGGATGCCGAGGTCCACGAAGCTGCCGTGCTTGGCATCATAGATATCCGTGCCCCGGATAATAACAGCGTGGGCCGGCAGATTGACACCCCAGGCCAGGGTGGCCGTGCAGACCAGCACCGAGATGTGTCCCTCAACGAAATACTTCTCCACCATTTGGCGGTCCGCGCGCAGCATGCCCGCATGGTGCATGGCCAGGCCGCAGGAGAAGAGATCCACCAACTGCTTGTTCCTGCTCTTCTGCACCGAACGATTGGCCAGGCCGAAGGCATTCGAGTCGCTGGGCAGAAACACGGCACTCGTGCCGTTCTGCTGGGCCAGTTCGCGGATCACATTGGCAGTTCTCACGGTGGCATTGCGGGCGTGGACAAAGACCATAACCTGGTGACCCTGCTGCACCATCTCCAGACACTTCTGGTAGCAGCACTGATCCATGTCAGCGATCTGCTGCAGCGGCTTCACGGACTTGATGCCCACGAAGTTGGTGTCCAGGGGAACGGGCCGGAAGCGGGAGTCAAAGTAGAAGAGGCCCTTCATGGGATTCACCCGCAGGAAGTGGGCCACATCGATGTAGTTGGGCAGAGTGGCGGACAAGCCCACGATGCGGATCATCGACTGTGAGGACTCCACAAGACGGAGAGTGCGGGCCACCAGTGCCTCCACCACGGGACCTCGTTCGCCGTGCAGCAGATGCACTTCGTCAATGATGAGCAGCTTCACAAGACTAATCAGGGCCACGTCGCCGCTGCCTTCAAGGGAATTAAGATTAGCATTAACTTTTGGTGTTTTCGTGCGCTTACCTTTCCTCGTGACCACATCCCACTTCTCCGGCGTGGTCACCAGTATCTGGGTTGCCGCCATCTCCGCCTTGGTCAGCTGCATGTCGCCCGTGAGTTCCCTGACGGCGATCTGCAGCGACTTCAGGCGCTTGGAGAAGTTCTCAACCATCTCGGCGGCCAGGGCCTTCATGGGAGCGATGTAAACGATCTTGAACTCATCCCGATTGATGATTCCCTGCTCCAGGTGACAGCGAATCGTGTGCACAATGCTCAGCATGGCCACGTTCGTCTTGCCGGCACCCGTGGGCGCGCAAACGAGCATGTTCTCGTTGCTGTGGTACGCCACCGGATAGACCACGGACTGGATGCGGTTCAGTTCCTTGCAGTTGGCGAATGCCAGCCTGCCCACGTCGTCCAGCTCCTGGATTTGGATGCGCTTGTTGCCCACTGTGAGGGGCGGAGGCTCGCTGGCCGGGATCTTCACCTCCTCCCACTGCTTGCTGTCCACGCGCTGGGCATTGTCGGGCAGGGTTATCCGGCTGCCGCCAATGAAGCCGGCGTGCTGCTTGGCCGTCAGCTGACTGTCGAAGACGTAGGGATAGTGGATGGGCTGGTTGTACGCCGATTGCTTGTGGTCGGCCTTGGCTGCTTTCGTGCTGAGTAGCAGTGGCTCCCGCTGGGCGGCCTCGAGCAGCCTTCGCTGGTGCTGCATGCGCAACTGCTGGACGGATACGGCCACCGCACAGCCCGGATCGTCCTGGTCCTCCTCGTCCTTGATGCTGCGCATGATGCGGTGCAGCTTCTTCTCCTCCCGCCGCTGCATCTTGCCCAGCTGCTTCTCCTGGGCCGACTGCACCACCACGGCGCTGGCCACCGTCGGCCGTCGCTCCGCAGCCGCCCCGCCAGCGGCCGCCGCCTTGATGCGCTTCTGCTTCACCTCCTTGACCCGCCGGGATCGGGTGGCGAATTGATCCAGCTGCCTGGCGATCTTGTCCCGCTCCTGGAGCAGCTGTCCCACCAGCTCGAAGTGATCGAACCCCAGCAGCTCCATCAGCTCGTTCTGCAACTCCTCGCTGCTGCGCTTGGAGCTGAGCATGTCGCCCACGCGACTTAGCAAGTGCTCATCGTCCAGCTTCTCGGCTATGCCAAGCAGGCTCTGCAGCTCCTTACTCAGCATGCTGGTCTCGGCGGCCAGGCGCTTTGTGGCCGCCGCATCACACTTGGCCTTGTAGCGCATCGAAAACTTCTTGACGGTGCGGTTCTTGAGCAGGGAGTCCGGAGCCATGTCGGTCAGCAGGCCGATGTCCATCCATTCGGCCGGGCGGCACTTGACGTGGATGTGGGCTCCCCACAGGGGACCGACACCGGGCGCCTTTCGCTGCGCCTGCTGCCAGCGCTTCAGCTGTGCCCTCTCGTCCTCCTCCAGGGCATCGCCGATGGCCAGGACGCAGTCATGGATCTGGGTCTGCTTGCGGTCGAAGGTGTTGCCGAACATGCCGTGCAGCCGGTGGCTGGTGGCCACCAGAAGCACACGCTGCTCGAGCAACAGCCAGAACAGGTAAAGGGCCGCGTGCTCCACCACCTGTGGCTGCTCCTCGTAGCCCAAGCACTCCTGCACGAGATTGCGCAGCTTTTGCAGCTGCACCTTGGCGGCCGGCTGCTTCCCCGCCGGCATCTGGGCCAGGAGCTTGGCTATGGTCTGCTCCTCGTGGCTGCGGAAGGAGGAATTTCAGACATGGTGAAATCGCAATTGTGATTCAACTTACTCGTGGGAGTTTGTAGTCGTGGACGCCGGAGCGCCGGTTCTGGCCTGGCGCAGGACATTGAAGCGGCGGCTCCGAGCCTCCAGCTCAGTCTTGGCGCGCAGAGAAGCACTCAGTCGTGGCGGCTCCCACATTATAATTTATTACTATTATTTATTATTTTTTAGTCGTTGATAATATATCAAAATCAGTGTTGCCAATCGGTCGCCGTTTATAGCCGAACAGCCCAAATAAAATAGCATAAAATAGCTAAATGAAGTAAAAAATAGCAAAGTAAATAGCCGGTGTTATTTTAAATTTAAGAAACATTTAGTGCGAGGCATTTTAATGCAGTGCACGGAATATTTTAGTGGTCCACTGAGCTAATGGAGCTAATTGTGTCACCAACAGGACAATCCGCCTTTTTTTTCGTAAACTTCTCAGTAGACGTTTTAGGAAAACAAATCACTTGGTTTCCTCGATGAGACTCAACATTCGATTTTTACTACTTTGTTTTGGCAAGGCATTTAATATTCAATAATTTGGCGTTTATTGTTTTATTTATTATTTATTATTGACTCAAATCATTATATATTTTGAATGAAATGTACTGTTACCAAGGTCTGAAGTTGTGAAAACACCTTAAAAATTAGCGAGGAATATAATTTTTATGCATATAAAGTAAACAATTCGCTCACCCTGTATAATATATTTTGGTATTTGTATCGAGAGTAAAAGAATGTCTGAAATGCACTTCAGAATTGTAACTTACTTGTTTAAAATAGCTAAAAAATAGCAAATTTATTTTGTTAAATAGCCAAAGTTGCTAGCTATAGCAAAATGTAATGTTTTGTAGCATAGCCGAGTTGGCAACACTGCTCACGACCCGTCCCCGTTTCGTGGTGAATGCTCGACCGCGTTTCCGGGTGAATGCTCAGACCGACCGCGTTTCGTGGTGAATGCTCACGACCGACCGCGTTGCCGGGTGAATGCTCACGACCCGACCGCGTTGCCGGGTGAATGCTCACGACCGCAAAAGCGACCAGCGTTACCAGACTTTTCGGTCGTCAGCGACAGTGCTACCAGACTTTTCGGTCGTCAGCGACAGTGCTGCCAGACTTTTCGGTCGTCAGCGACAGTGCTACCAGACTTTTCGGTCGTCAGCGACAGTGCTACCAGACTTTTCGGTCGTCAGCGACAGTGCTGCCAGACTTTTCGGTCGTCAGCGACAGTGCTACCAGACTTTGCGGTCGTCAGCGACAGCGTTACCAGACTTTTCTGTTGCTAAGATCGTAAGATTTTGAAAAAGTTCGTTATAAACATATATTTTCTTTATTGCATAAGAATTAAATAAACATAAATTTTTCATGTTTTTTTTCATATTTATGTTTCATAAATACAATTTTTTCTCTAGATTGTGTATAATTAAAAAGTGCATAGTGCGAATTCACAAAGTCGAATATCGTAAGAATTTAAAGCGTTGCTCGTGCAACTTATCTTTCACCCTCCTTTAATTTACTTGTGCGTTTCATATGCAAAACTTGTCAGCTCCAGGCCGATTAAGAACTTTTACGGCCTGCGTCCAGCTG
>VNJT01012439.1:0-45409 GCA_008042655.1 Drosophila burlai
CACTAGTGAATTATGCCGCGATAATGCTTATTACGTGGATGTCAATGAGCTTTCTGACTGGATCTTTTCTTATCATGCTATATCAGGCGCAATGGCTGGTAATTTTAATTAATAAATTTAAATGTAATTTTGACCTTTTGTAAAATGGAATTAAATAAAAAAATATTCCTGTGAACTCATTAAATTAATTCTTTCGGAAAATATATCAGGGGAGGGAACTTGTCACCCTAATTTTGAAAGATTCGAATTGCTTATTTTCAATAGAATTCCATTATATACATACATATGTACATATGTATATTGTATGTCTGTGTATATTATCTGCTGCTTTATTTCCAAGAAATAATTCAGAATAATATTTAATGATTATTATTAAAAATGATTGTTCGATTATTTTCCAGCAGCGCTGGAATAGATCCGTTTTCCAATTTCGATTAGATTGAAGTCCGGAAATCTGTAAAATCGTGTGTAGAATCCTGAGAGGTCCTGCGGCAGAACTCGAAATACAGGCATGTAAAAAGTTTTCCCGGACTTCATCCGTTAGTATATCATTCTTAAGACCCAAATGACCTTTAGCAATAAAAAAAATT
Source organism: Drosophila burlai (assembly GCA_008042655.1). Lineage (NCBI taxonomy): Eukaryota > Metazoa > Arthropoda > Insecta > Diptera > Drosophilidae > Drosophila > Drosophila burlai. Next base: position 591 of record VNJT01012439.1, read on the forward strand.
TTAGATTTTTAAGAAATTGTACTTACTTACTGCAAGGGTATTTAAACTTCGGCATGCCGAAGTTAGCTTTCTTTCTTGTTTATTTACTTTTTGGATGATTTGATTTTATCTTCACAGTTGCAAGACCTAGGGACTATTTTGCTCAGTTCAAAATTCGATACGGTAGAGAAGTCACGGTTTCTCTTAAATTTCAAAAATGCAGTTTAAAAGAAAACATTTTGCATTAAAGATTTCGACAAACGTATCCAAATTTCTCGAAACAGCACTTGGGGATCACGACGCACAGTGGCGCATTAGATACTTTTGGTTTGCAGAAATCATAACTCTTGAACCAGTTGAGATACAATTATAGTCAAAATTATTTTCACAACGAACAATATTTGCAAACTCCAACTTCTTTTAGTTGTTATTCTTGTTGTTGTTGACCAATTTGACTGAAATAGTTCTTATCGCATAGCTTGATCTATGCAGCATCTAGCTGAAAAGAAATGCGAAAGATAACGCACAGTGGCAGTTTAGATACTTTTGGGTTGCAAAAATCATAACTCTTGAACCAGTTGAGATATTTTCATATTGTATATTTATTGTGCAGCATACTTTTGGTGCGTTGTATTATTTTTGTGTAGCATACTTTTGGGATGTTTTATAATTTTTGCTGGAAGTTTTTATAACAGTTTATAACAGTTTCCAGTTGCTTACTACTGCCTTCTGTTCGCCTGTTACCCCAAACCGTGAAATGGTTAAATTTGTACTAAAAATCATCTTACTTGCCGCCAGAGATGCCCATTTAGTTGAGTTGCAATATTGGGACAAAATTGCATCTTACTAGCCGCCAGAGATGCCCATTTAGCTGTGTTGCAATATTGGGACAAAATGTCATCTTACTTGCCGCCAGAGATGCCCATTTAGTTGTGTTGCAATATTGGGACAAAATGGCATCTTACTTATTGCCATTGCATACTTTTGGGGTGTTGTATAATTTTAGTGTAGCATACTTTTGGGTGTTGTATATTTATTGTGTAGCATACTTTTGGGGCGTTGTATTATTTTTGTGTAGCATACTTTTGGGATGTTTTATAATTTTTGCTGGAAGTTTTTATAACAGTTTATAACAGTTTCCAGTTGCTTACTACTGCCTTCTGTTCGCCTGTTACCCCAAACCGTGAAATGGTTAAATTTGTACTGAAAATCATCTTACTTGCCGCCAGAGATGCCCATTTAGCTGTGTTGCAATATTGGGACAAAATGGCATCTTACTTGCCGCCAGAGATGCCCATTTAGCTGTGTTGCAATATTGGGACAAAATGGCATCTTACTAGCCGCCAGAGATGCCCATTTAGCTGTGTTGCAATATTGGGACAAAATGTCATCTTACTTGCCGCCAGAGATGCCCATTTAGCTGTGTTGCAATATTGGGACAAAATGGCATCTTACTTATTGCCATTGCATACTTTTGGGGTGTTGTATAATTTTACTGTAGCATACTTTTGGGTGTTGTATATTTATTGTGTAGCATACTTTTGGGGCGTTGTATTATTTTGTGTAGCATTCTTTTGGGATGTTTTATAATTTTGCTGGAAGTTTTTATAACAGTTTATAACAGTTTCCAGTTGCTTACTACTGCCTTCTTTTCGCCTGTTACCCCAAACCGTGAAATGGTTAAATTTGTACTGAAAATCATCTTACTTGCCGTCAGAGATGCCCATTTAGTTGAGTTGCAATATTGGGACAAAATGTCATCTTACTTGCCGCCAGAGATGCCCATTTAGCTGTGTTGCAATATTGGGACAAAATGGAATCTTACTTATTGCCATTGCATACTTTTGGGGTGTTGTATAATTTTAGTGTAGCATACTTTTGGGTGTTGTATATTTATTGTGTAGCATACTTTTGGTGCGTTGTATTATTTTTGTGTAGCATACTTTTGGGATGTTTTATAATTTTTGCTGGAAGTTTTTATAACAGTTTATAACAGTTTCCAGTTGCTTACTACTGCCTTCTGTTCGCCTGTTACCCCAAACCGTGAAATGGTTAAATTTGTACTGAAAATCATCTTAATTGCCGTAAGAGATGCCCATTTAGCTGTGTTGCAATATTGGGACAAAAGGCATCTTACTAGCCGCCAGAGATGCCCAATTAGCTGTGTTGCAATATTAGGACAAAATGGCATCTTACTTACCGCCAGAGATGCCCATTTAGTTGTGTTGCAATATTGGGACAAAATGGCATCTTACTTGCCGCCAGAGTGGGAAAAATCGTCATAACTTCATCAATTTTCGTTATTTTTTCATGAATTTGCTCTTGTTTTATTCGTAATTGACTAGGCAACAACATTAGGTGCGAATCATTGCGAAATATTGGTGATTTGTTAAAAAAAATGGCATCAAAGTCGAAAAAAAACGGAAAAAAAGTGCGAGTTGCATATTTCGAAGCAAAAATTTTGTCTTTCTCATTCGAAAAAAACAAAAAGTTATTTTTTTCCTATAAGCTACACTATTAAGCTATAAAAAACTCCAAGAGTTTTTCAAATTGGTCAAAAGTTGTTGAGCAGGAATTTTTCAAAGTGAAAAAGAGCCGAAAAACGGTTTTTTGACCATAACTCAAGATTTTGAGGGTGTTAGAAGAATTACAAACATGGTTTTGTGTTATATTCGACCTGCTTAACGATCTCTACTAGGTCACTTCAAAAGTGCTTTTACTTTTTTAAAATTTGTTCAACTGTGTTATCAGCCAATGTCATATATATGGTAAATATACCGATGATGTAATTGTATCATGGTGTCTTGCCTTTAAATTTGAAATTGTTTCTGTAAAATTGTAATTATTTTAATATACGATAACTTCTAGAAAAGTGTTGGAAACCAGATAAAACCATTTCCATTGCCTGCCAGAAACCCCCGGAGAAATCGCAAAGAAAGCAATAAAAATTGAAATCATACGTTTTTTATTAAATCTATAATACTACTTAGCTGGCAATTTTTGTAGGACAATATATCATAACTTAATGCCATGCCATGTGTAGATATCAAAGGAAATTATCGTATGTTATAACGGAAATTATAGTTTTAAAGAAACAATTTCAAATTTATTTAAAGGCAATGCAATAAGTAACCCAACACCGGCCAACACAGTTGACAGACTGTCAGACCGAGAAAATCAGAATAGCTGTCAGCACGTGAACTGTGCAATAATTTTATTCAGAGTCAGAAGGCTGTCGGAACGTGAACTGTGCTGCAATTTAATTGAATTTAATTATGATGGCTCAAACCTTAAAGAAAACCCCTACCGTCTTCTGAAGTGGAGAGAACGACAACGACAGTTGTAATGGATAGAGAGTCATTAATTGAGAGCCGGCTTATCATTCATGAATTTGCGAACTGCTTCATTGAGATCTGCGAAGAATTGTTAAAAGGAAAGGATTGAGATGTTTACAAAGATAAACTGAAACCTTAAATAAAAGCATTCGACTTTTAGCTATGTTTACAAAGCATCTTCAACTTAGTTGAAAATAATTAGAGTTTTGCTCGGACGAGGAGGCTACCAATCGGGCGGCTGGAAGATTAGCTCCGTAACATCGATGTCAACGCTCGCTTAAAAATAAATAAAATTCACACAAATTTGACCCTTGAAGATTGGAAACAAGTTGTTTGGTCTGATGAGTCTATTTTAGATCATTTTGGTTTCGGAATTAAATTAATTGGAATGCATTTCCTGTTAAATTTTTCCCATGATAACCATTAAATAAGGAGTAATAAGGTGAAAGATTTCTGGATTTTGTTTGTTTTTATTTCTCATATTTTTCGGTTTGTTTCTGAGTCAAGCTAAACGTACACTCAATCGCTCAATCGCCATTATTTAACTCTCATAATAATAATTTATATTTATATATATATAAATATATATATTTATATAAAAAAATGCGGGTTGTTGCACAATTTTATTTTAAATACATGTGTGTGAGTGAGTGTGTGAGGGAGGAAAATGCTCAAGTGTTCCAGCGGTGACGAGGCCTTGTATCTCTCTGTTCTAGCAACAATTTTCACACCTGTGTGTGATGGGCGTAAAGAAAGGAGGAGAGAGGAGGGGAAAATGCTTGATACAAAAGTTGAACCGTCCATCAATTGATTGCGTACATAACTTATATATTTAATAATAATAATAATAATTATCATAATAATAATAGCTTAAACAGTACAATACAGAATGCAGTTTTACAAAAGTAAACATTAGACAGAGGCAAATCAAAGTCAGGAGTAATCGGTCCTAAATATATATATATAGTGGATGTGTTTCAGCATGAAAAAATAACCATTGGTAAGGGAAAACCTCTCTTTTTTGCTCGTTTTTCCCATCTTTAATATATTTGTTTTATAAATGTTTGATTTTTCATCTCTACTCATTATTTGCATTCAGTTTAGAAAATTACAAAAATTGCATTAAAAATTTGTTTCGATTCACTTGTTGTTGTTGTTTTTTTTTTTTAATTAATAATTGGAGATACTTTCTGTTATCGCTTTTCTTTTCTTTTATATTTTCTAACATTTTAAGTGTTTCGTTTTATGTTTATATACTTTAAACTATTTCGTATATATTTAAATATACATACAAATATTTAGATGTATTTATAAAAAGCTTTTCTGTGTGGTTTGTTGTTGGTTTTTGTTTGTTTTGTATATCTTGCATTTTTCTATTTAAGTTTAAATTAATACAAAAACACAAAAAAAAAACGTATTCATATTTATAATTAAAGGAGAGAAATATATAATTGTTGCATTTAATATTAAGCTGCATAAAAATGTTGTGTGTGTTCTCTAGGCTTTTTAGAATGAATCATTGAATACATATTTAATTTTATTTTATTGTAAGGGGGAAAAAAAATAAAACAGAATTTGTGTATGCGTTTCTTCGTAACTTTGTTGCCTAAATAATATATATATATATATTTATTTATATTACAATGCAATTTTTACTTCTTGGATTAAGTGTGTAAGCTTAGAGTTTTGGGTGGCAAATATATAATTTTGATATTCTCTCTGCTTGTGTGTGTGTGTGTGTGTGATCTGGCGCACTCTAAAGTTAATTATTAATTATTAACATTTCGTTATCTTCCTTCTTTCTTTGTGTTTTGTTGTTATATATATGATTTTTTTTTGTTTTTTCTTTTCTTCTTTTTATTTTATAATCATCTGTTTGTTGTTATCCGTGTGGCCGTTGTTGTCGCAAGATGTTTGCTGCTGCAGTTGGTTGCATTTATTATTTAGTTCCTTTCATCGTTTGGTTGTTGTGATCCTGCAAGTGGTGTCCTTGTTGTTGTTCCATCCTACAGCAGTTGGCAGCAATGAGAATTGGGCTTCGGCGGCTGTTTCACGTCCGTCTGACGTTGTTTTTTACGCGATGAAATATCCCTGATTAGATCATAAAATACCTAAATAAATAAAAGTGATTTATTAGTGTCGATATTAACCATTTATCATGCTAGCATTTTCATTTGTTAATAATTTTATTTGAATTTTTTTTTTTGGTGGGGGTGGTGGTTGTGGTTAAATTAGTTTTTCTATTAAACATATAACTAACGTTTGCTAAACCAAACAAGAAAAAAAGAGACCAAAGCATATAGAAATAAGGGGAAAACCAGTGCGTTTCATAAGTACTGATTTATTAATTCATACAAATTAACATAAGAATTAATACAAATTATTTATATTTTCCTTATTATATTATTATTTCATATATTCCTTAAGAACACTTGTGAAACCCACTGTTTTGTCTATGTTTTTGTATATAAAAAATACAAATCGTCTTGAAATAACAACCAAACCGAATATAATTTAGTATATGAAACAGTTTTAGGTAACAATTCTGGCATTTAAGAAAATTAATGAATAAATAAATTGTTTTTATGACTCCCACTTAATGTGAATCTGGTGTTTGTGTTTGTCGGAGTGTATGTACAGTATGTGTGTGTGTGTGGTGTTAGTTTTAGCTTCACAAAAAATTGTTTAACCAAAGCCTTCTATAATTTAAGTACTTAAAATTACACCTAACGATTCTTCCAATGGATCAGCTCATAAAATAATAATTCCTTAGTTTTCCATTTAATATAACAAAAAAATATATTCTATATCTTCTATATTTTTTTTTAACCTTTTGAAGTTTAATATTGTCAAATATTAAAAAATACAATCTTGTTCTTCCTGTTGTATAAAAAAATATACCTACATACATATATACATAATTTAGAAAAATAATTTTTAAAACATATAGTAAATCATTACATTTTTTACTGCTGCTTGTCACTGAACTTTTACTTATTCCATTTATAATTTAACAGTCAGAAATAAAATTCAACCAGGAAAAAATGCAGCCTTAACAAAATGCTACAATAAAAATGTGAATAGAAATCTATCTTTTAAATATAGTTTTGTATAAATTTTAAATGTAGAATGCAACTCATAATTTAAGCTTCGAAATTAGTATTATTTGTAAGAAAAACTACCTACAAAAATTCGGTGTTAAAAATAAAAAGCAAAATCAAAGAGTTTTTAATAAATATCTATATAAAGTATAAAGTATAAATATAAGAACCAAAACGGAAGTCAGTTAGTAGCAAAAAGATATATATAAATATATATATATATAAAAGATAGTGAGAAATAGTAGTGCCAAAGCAATCAAAAGCTCCACAGTTCAAGCTAGGGATTAGGGTAAAAGCAACGGGGTTAGATTTTGGAGTGTCTACGGGTTATGTGTGTTCATACGGGCTTTTTATAATTATCGTAGATCGTATTCGGTTATAGTGGAAGTTGTTGTATGCACCTAATGCCTAAAGTAGGGTACACTTAAGTCTCCGCTTCTTGCATCTATCTTTAGCACGCCCGCTCGTGGCTTTCGAATCTTCAGTTTTTCGTGACCTTATTTCGCGCATCAAATCAAAAAATACCTGCAAAATTGTGGATTGGGAATTAAGTCAGAGAATACAGAGTCAGCATCAGAGAGTCTTAGTCATAATCACTTATCGTTAATAAATCATTTACAAATAATACAAATCAATCGGAGAACGCATACAACAACTACGGCTTGTGTGCGCTTTAAAGAGACAGACAGAAATGCTTCTGAGGCGTTTTTAACATTATCAATAGCAAGTAACACTGGCAAATTAAGAATTAATCAAAAATAAATAAACAAAAGACCAAATAATGCATCTAGTTAAGGGCAACAACATTAAAAGCATTGTAAATTAGCCTGGTTTTTTGTTTATGGCAGTGCTTTTATTTTGTAGCCAAGTGTAGGGGTATGTGTATCTGTGTGAGTGTGTTGGAGTTGGAGAGGAAATTTCTTCATTAAAAAAACCCCTCTAAAGACGTTGCTTTGCTAAATAAACAGTCATTTCCAAATATATCTTTGAAAGTCTCGATGAAGATGACTTTAAGGAGGGGCTTCGTCTTCTAGTGCCACACAAAAACTTATTATTTATAAGCCCCTCTAAGAAAAATCACATTTAATTCAAATTTTGTTGGTTATATTTTAGCTTTCTGTCGTGAGTGAGTAAGTACTGTAAAGGAAACCAGAAAACTCCCGTATATCTACAAACAATTCAATTCAATTTTTGGGAATGCCTAAAGAGGCAAGCATGAATTTTATGTGTTTTTAAATTTTTTATGTATGTAGCTATGAAAATCACTATTCCATTCTGTAGTTCTTATTGCAAATCCACTGAGATTTTGATTTACTGAACAACATTATTATTTGGTTTAATTAATAAATAATTAATCTCTTTTCCTATTCCTTTTTTCATTGACTTTGACGACACTGGCAGGTGTCCAGACTAAAAATTGTTTGTTTTACTAATACAGAACATATTTACTTCGGGATCTACTTATCCTCTTAACCTCTGATTAGATTCCATTTGTGAAAAAATGTTGTCCTTGAACTGAGTGTACTGATCATAAAGATAGGATTTTAAGTATTTAGAGAGGGGGAGGAACTCAAAAGAGATATGAAGTTTTAGTTAAAATTCCAACATTTTGACGTTGTCTGACTGAATAAACTAATAATTTTCTTGGTATTTATGTGAGTGTTACTCAAATATACCCTAAAATATTCAAATTGCAAACAAAATATTTAAAATACTTGAAGCGGTTTTTGGTTTTTTTTTTTTCTAATCAAACTTTTTTAATATCTGAAATTATTAACAATACATGTGTTGCCTGCGGGGGAAAAATATGAAAAAAAAAAAACCGAAATGCTTTGTAATGATGCCTCTGCAAAATAAATTATAAAAATTGCATAAATTAAGTATTTATGGCACTCCAAAAATCGGTAAAGTGCAGTAGTTGTTTTTTTTTTCTTAATAAAAGTAGTTTGCCAATTACAAAATCCTGTTGTGTGAATAGTAGAGTTGAAAAAAATCATTGTTATCGTTGGTTTTGTATAGGAAAATCGATGTTTTAAATAGAAAAATATATTTTATCGATTTTTTACAGAAAAATCGATATTATCGATGTTTCAGTGAGTATTACCATTAATGTTTTCTCTTTAATTTCAATAATCAAAACTATAACTTCTTTTTTGAAATAAAATCAATTAATATCGATGTTTTTCAGCTTTAGTGTAGAACTATAATATTTTCTTTTTTCTGTTTTATCGGAGAATTCGATTTTTCCTCTGGCACAACAGAATGGGTATCCTGTTAAGATGCATATTTGAGAATCTGCAGGAAGCACGGACTAACCTTGTCGACATTTTCGCGCGTTTTTGCCGAGGTCTCCACATAGGGCACCGCCCACTGCTGTGCCCTCGATTGGCATTCGCTCAGCGGCACCTTGCGCTTGTCATTCAGATCGCATTTGTTGCCCACCAGCAGGAACGGTATGCTCTCGTCATTCTTCACCCGCAATATTTGTTCTCTGTAAAATAAGAAATAGAATAAATAAATATATATACAAGAGAGAGAAGAGAATGTAGGGAATTACCTATCGATAATAGAATAAAAAAACAAATTTAAATCAAATAGAATATAAAAACAACAAGATTATTGCCCCATCTTCTTCAATTATGAATGGAATTGAATTATTGTTATCTCTTAAATTTTCGGTCGTTTATTAGTTATCTTACACGGTCAGCTTGCTTGACTCGAAAATAATCGCTAATTGCCAACTGCAGAGAGCCATAACAAATTAAAGTGGAATGCCGGAAAAGGGCTTATAGATACGAGCTTATCAAAAAGGTGACTCAGTGCGTGTGTCACTCCACTTTGGATCGAGTCAATAAACACACACAGGTAGAATATCACCCAGAAGACAGACAAAAGAATAAACATAAATGTCAGCTTGTCTTTCTAATAGCAGTTTTTCCAATTCGAATTTCCCAGCTGGTAGAGCTCTGTGAATTTCCATTGACTAGTTAAGTTTTTACGTTCAGTTTTTTCTTGTCCAAAAGAAGTAAATTTACAATGTTTAAGGAAAGAAGAGTAAAAAGTTATTACTTTTTTGACTTTAATAATTAATTTACCTTAAAGAAGGAGAGAGACTTTCTACAAGGTATGAACTTTCATAGGTTTAATTTTAAATCATTTTAAAATTGATAGTGGTGTGAGCACGTGAATCGCATTCAGACAAAAAAAAAAGTTTCACCAACGCTGTCTTGAGCCATATGTGAGTTTAAAATCTTCATGTTTCTAACTTTTTTTGCCAAACTTTAGACTTGTACAGTTCCATGGATCCCCAAATGCAAGCGACGATCATCTGGAACGACTTAATCCTCAAAAAAAAAAAAAAAAAAAAAAAAAATACTTCTGTATATCTACAAAATTAAAACGTTTCAAATAAAACTATATTAAATTATTAAATTATTGTCTAAATGGCATGGAATCTTCAAACAATTAAGCCCTTCTGGCTCAAAGCCCACAAAATATATGAATAAAGATTTATTACACATACTTAAACCACCAACCAACCTTAAGAATTCTCTAGACTAATTAGCAGAGCCAAATAATTATAAAGAAAAAAACACTAGATGGGTGAACAAAATTAAGCTGGTGTGTGTGAAAAAGAAAACCGCGACACTTGTCAGCTTTGGAAACAAACAAACCGGCGACATCATGAGAGAACCCTCGAGAGGCCACCGAGACACAGAGGGGAGAGGGAAGAGGGGAAGAGCGACACCGCCACCGCCACCGCCGCTTGACACACTCACCTGAATTCCTGGGTAGCCTGGAAGCTTTCATCGTCTGTGATGGAGAAGACGCAGAGGAATCCCTCGCCGCTGCGAAAATAATTATCTCTGATGGCGGCATAATCCTCCTGACCGGCCGTATCCAATATATCTATTTGTACTTCCTCGCCATCTAGCACAACCTGCGAACATCATAAATAAATATTTAAATCAGAAGTCTTTCTTAAGCAACAACCAACATTAAATATTTTCATTTAATAGTGCATCTACAATAATGAAAACTACGAATGTATTTCGAAATACAAAATCGAATTTGATATCGAAAAATCGAAAAATTTGTATTTTATGTGGTTTTTTTACACATATCAACAGCATATCGATTTATAGCAATGGTAAAATATCGGTATATCTAACATTTTCTGGATGTATTTTCATCGCTTATATGGTTCCGATTATATCAGGTAATATAACATTGAACTTTAAAAGATCGTTATTATCGGTAAAATATTTATTTGTATTTTTATTGATATCGTTTTTTTTTCGATATATAAAACAATATAAATTTTAATATTTTCTGGCATCCCTAATTAAAACAAACAAACAAATAATCTACAAGGATTTTATTTTTGCTCTCCTTAGTTGTTTATTTTATAATTATTACGCAGGACATATATTTTATATTTATTATTTCATATAATAAGCTGAAGACATTGTTTTGCAGTACCGGATAATCGACTTTTAATATAGAAATGCATCTATCAAATACTGTTTTTATACTTTTCACGTTTTTCACTGTATTAAAATTGTTGCTGTTTTTGATGTTGTTTTTTTGTTTTACAATTTCGATACATGCAGATGATTCATGATTTTTCCATAGCTATTACGCACCTTTTTCCTATAGCTATCGGCCTTGGTGGGCTCATAGTCCTCGACGAACTCATCGTACATGAACTGCAGTGTGAGGGCGGACTTTCCCACGCCGCCGCTGCCCACCATGATGACCTTGTGGAGCGCCGGTCCGGCTGTCGGCTTCTTGCTCATGTTGATGGCGGGATCTGCTCTGCTCGCTCACTCGAACTGTAAATACAAAAAAAACACCACAGACTATATAGAGAAAAAGTTTAAAGAAATAAATAGGTTATTTCCGGTGCTTCCTGTTTGGTGTGTGCATTTATATACATATTTATATTTATGCTCAAGAATACGCATATGGCCAAAGCTTGGAAGCCAAAGCCATGATCGTCGGATCGAGGGATAATATGCAAACAAAAAGCTACCAGCAGTTGTCAACTTGGCATCCAGCTCACGGGTTTGTCGATTGTTTCTGTCGGGGCTGAAAAGCTACGTGTGACTTGCTATTGTTGTTGTACTTCGATTGTACATTTTACCCTTTTCCACATTTACAATACAGTCCCTTTATTTTAAAATAATTTAATAATATACAATCGAAACATAATGGACTTCTAGCTAGCTTTTGCTTATTCTTTTTATCACATTTCTTTAAAATATCACAACAAAATTGTATTGTGATTGGGAGTGAGAAAAAATATCGATACTGTATTCATATTTGATTTAAACACAGCATAAAATAAACCAATCTTATTCGAAAACATCGAAAACATATTTTAAAGTTAAATGCAATAATTATCGACTTTTAAAAAATTCGATATATCGAAAGTTTAATGTCGCAATAAATATTTTGTGAAATATTGGTATATGTATCTCACCAATATAATCGTAAAAAGACGAAAAATAAAATAAACAAATCTTATTCTGACATTTATCGATATTATCGATATTTTATATTTTAAACTCCGCTCCTTCAGCCTTACTGCTCAGGTAAATACAACTAACTAAATAATTCCCCTCTTGATTGTTAAATATATTTTATTTAATTTTATTCAATGCTAGAGTATTTCCATCGTCTGCTTTGCTTCTTGGCTTGGTTTTCTTTTCTTTTTTTTGCTTTGTTCGTGTCGCAAATGAAGCATAAAATGAAAAGTTCAATGAACTATTTACACATGCCAAAGGGGGCAACAAAAGCAGCAACAACATAAAGACGAACGCGATATAGCAGCATAATGCAGGCCGCCGGGCCAAAATGACTATTGAGGTTCCCCGCCGCCCCATCCCTTTGTTGCTGTTTGCAATTAGCTTTTTGTGACCATATTCCCTCTTCTGGCCCTGCGTCACCATCGATTGCCATAAATTGAGGCATTGAAAACAACGCATTGAGGGAGCATATGTATATGTACAAATATATAACTGCGGGCTAGATGGAAGGAGAGACACGTGGCCATCTGGCTGAGGGCCAATTTCAGCAGATGCATTGCTTGGAGTCATTTCTTAAGCCATTTTCCTCCTGGCATAGCCTGGTTAGCAATCGACGAACTCCAGATGCAAGGTTACTTGCGTATTTAAATTACCCAAGATAACCACTAAATTGGATAGACATGACAAAAGGCCCTGCAAAATAATATGAGTGTCACCACATTCATTAACCACATTGCGAGATAAATTGCAATTGCTCGAGATGCACACACGGGTGCTTCATAGACAACTAAGAAATATATAATATAATATAATATAATATAATATAATATAATATAATATAATATAATATAATATAATATAATATAATATAATATAAAATATATTTCTAATAGAGTGTTGTCACCAAATTTGGGTACATTAATTCCTAAGAGTAAAGATCGAAAGTAGCAGCTCTTGGCTACTCGCCTGCTGATGCCTATCAAAAATTCATACTCTTGATGAGGTTGAAAAGACTTGATTCGGTTTTATATTATATTATATATATGTACATATATATTATAATTTTGTTAAACTCAAAGTTATAGTAACTTTGAACCTAATTTTTACAGGGTATAAAACCAAATACTAGGTAAAGAATTAATACAAAAAATCCTGTTTTGAATTATAAAAAAAAAAGCTTATAAACTAAAATAGAGGTAGTTTTGTTATTTTGAAGTAGTAGTTTGAGTCAGAGTCTTATTAACCTTGTTACCCAATCGTAACCGGATATAAAAATAAAAATTAATTCAAAATCCTGGTTGGACTTATAAAATAAAAGCTTAGAAAAGAAAATAGTTCTCGGTTTGAAAATTGTAAAGTATATTGTTGAAGTTGAAGAACTATTGTGTAGACCTAGGACAGATCGCTGTATACGCACTAATTAGCTTTTGTATAAATATGTAATTCATTCTACTATAAACAAAGCAAGCTTTAATTTTCTTGTTTTTTGTTTTCTGTAATTTTTTCTCTTCTCCTTTTTAAACAATTAGTCGCCTTCCTTTTAATTTGACGCTGTCTGAAGACTTTGACAAAACATTCAATGAAATAGGGCAGGCAACAAGTCAGTCAGCTGGCTTGGCCCCACTGCGTATGAGTAATCAACTTAATGTTGCAAACTCAAACTCGGGAAAGTGCAAAGGAAAAACAAAACACTTCCCACGCCCAGTTTTGAGTCAATTGAATTGTCAAACGTTAACATATATAACAACAATAACAACAACAAAACCAACAAGAAAAAAACCAATACCAACACCAACACCAACAACGCCTTGAAATAACGGCAAATAACTTGTTCAATTGCATATTACTCATACGCAACGCTGTGCAAGCTTGACAGCGCATAAAAAAGTAGTGGAAAAACCAGGTATGGGAAAACTAAATTATGTTGTAGTATTATTTTTTAAATAAAAAAAAAAAACATATTTTAATGTTAAAACTTTACTTAACTTTATACAAATCGTTTTTCCCACCTATTACATACAATGTAGCCTAGGCTTGAGTTGAGGCATATAAAATAATACTTAAATATCAATTTTTACTGTCTTCATGACCTACTATTTCGCAGCTTATTACTAAAGAATCAGGCCACGATTATTTGATGCTAAACACCAGAATTATGGCATTCCAACACATAGCTAAGAGCCTATATTTCAGCTAAAAATGAAATATGCTTGTCGTTACGATTTAAAAGCGCTTTTATTTGCAGTACGAAAAAGTTGTCTGGAAGCTAACCATCGGGTTAAACGAGAAATGGCTCCCATAGCCAACGGTTACCGGTTTTTTTTTGAAAACTAATTGGGAAGTCGAGAAATCGTTTGAACCGCTAAATACAGCTAAAAACAAAATAATAAAACTTACAACGAATTTAGGTTTATTACTTGCAATTTTCTCTTGACTAATTTTTTATGTTTATTTCATCTTACAATCGATTTGTGGTCTTTTTAAATCAGAAAACTACAGCGTTGACTGCAGAAATTTCCCATATGCATAGATATATTTCTTCTTTTCAAAAGCCAAAATCGTAAAAACCAATTTAATTGTTATAATAAAAAAGGAGGCAAACAAAGCTGAACTGAATTTTTAGTTTTTATCGCTTCGGTACAATTCAAATCGCTGGCCGCATAAAAAATAATTTCCCTCTAATTAAGGCTGGCGAAAAATAGAACAAGCGAAAGGAAAGAAAAAGAACTAAATACATTCAAACAATACTATATAGCAAGCGAAAAAAAAAATCGAAATCGTTAAAAAGAGACCGAAATTGAGTTTTCCCCACTAAATTTTCAACTCGATTTTGTTTGCGGAAACACGAGCAGAAAATTAGAAAACAACTAAGGTACGTTTTCATGTTCAATGACGTCATTATCTAGTTGTTTATCCTAGTAGGGGGGCAGGCAGCACCTCCCCTCGGAACCATCCCCCCGACATTGTGTATAAATTAGACAAAGTTTCTTGTTTGAGTTTTAAACAAAAACGGAATTTTGTCTGCCCTATTTGGTGGGTTAAAATTAACAGTTTTATTTGTACAGTTTTTTATTTAAATATTCGAATTATCATTTATTTTTATGAATATATAATATATAACAAAATTAAGTAATATGTATGTGTTTAATGAATTAATCAATGAATGAATTAATATAATAAATATAAACCTTCATAGACGCTTAAAGCATGAAAAATAGAAAGAAATTTAACCCATCCATATTTATTTTGCAATATTTTTTAAAGCCTATTTGTCTTTGTCAGAAAATTGTACTTTTTATAAATATTATTTCAAACGTTTGCAAATAATTTGTGATCTTTTTTTTATGTTTTTCTATTCCCTGAAACCTTTAGAACTAGGCATTTGTCTTTAAATACATCAAAGCAATTCGTTGTTAGGTAATTTTCTCGTGGTAATTTCTTTGTATTTCTTGTTGGTAGTTCTAACTTGGTAAATTAAAGCAAGAAATAGCCAGCCATGGTTAGATCGACTCCTCTGGAGGTGCTAATACAAATGTATCATTTTATATATAATGAACAAAAATTAAAAATGTTAAAGGGACAGTAAGAGCTTCCTTAACTCGTAGTTACCTTGTTTTAAAAATTATAATGGTCTGCCCAATATTAATTAATTAATATATATGTATAGAGTATTATTAACGAATATTCACATGGAATATATACAATTAATAACGAATGCATATATTGCAGCTTATATCTCTCATTCTTCTTTCTTGTTAACTAAAATCTACCCCTTTCACACCCTTCACAACAATGTTTCCGCTTTGGCTTAAATATTTAAAATACCATTTCGAATTATACACTTCGAGTGAACATTTTCCCATGGCTAATAACTTAATTTGAATAATCGAAATGGGAGCCAAGCTAAATAGCAGTTTGGTCGATATTTATTTGGTCCCAAATGATTTTGAACAGACCCAAAAAAATCGACGATCGAGAATTTATGAAGTTTTTAGCAATCCTGCAGCAATATTTCCGCTAGCCGATATATATACACAGATATCTGGATATATGTTTTCACAAATCACTGGGCTCCGTTGGGCGTCCGATTTGTTTATTACTCATTCATTGGCCTGTGCCTTGCCATTTGTTTGATTTGATTTTACCTTTTTCTATTTTCCATTTTCCCTGTTTTAGTTTTTCCCCCCTTTGATTTTACTTTACTGTTTTTCCTCCCCGTTTTTTTTTTCTTATATTTTTCGGTGGTGGTTTGCACACTGACGTCATCTTGTGGCTGTTTTGTTTTCAGCTTCTCCTTCGGTTTAATTTCCCGAGCCTTTTCGTGATCTTCAGCCATGGTTAAGTTTTGACAGTGAACACTCTGTTATAAAGACTTTACTTTTGATAAACGCTTCAAGCTTGTCCATAAAATCGTTTATCAATCAATTTTTGGTTCATATCAATTTTTGTTCATATCAATTTTTGTTCATAGAAATTTATTGATAGCCTTAAGTTAAGATTGACGCATGTGGCGATCGTTTTTTGACAGATCTTTTAAAAACTTTCACTGAAAAGCGCTTTATACTTAGCTTTTTGAATTTTTGACCAGTTAATTAGAGTAAAGCAAGGTATTTTTAGAAATTGGTTTCAAAATTTAAATAATGCCAATTTTTTCGGACAACGAGAAGGTGTCTTCATCCACAAGATTCCGCCAGACTGGTTGGTCAACAAGTAAAATAATTTATTATAATCTGGATAAGGATATGACAGAATCTAAATTAATTTAAAAGTATTGAAATTTGACAGAACTTTGAATATTTGGTTTTTTTTCTAAAGGTGTAATTTTGTATACCTTATTTTCTGTGAAAAAAATAAAAACTAGCTGTTCTTTTCCAAATACCCAAGTATTTGAGATAGCCCCATGTAAGCCGAACTTGTCCTATACATTTTAAGTTATCAAAAAAATGTTAGAAAAACGAAATAGGCTGCTCCAAAGGGGCTTTCTTCTCAGTGCTGTAACATCGAATATAGACAAATCCCTTTAAATGCAAATAGTACATGAATCATAGAAACTATTTATGGGAACTATATATTTTTTTAGATTTTTTAAAGCATGCTTCATGCCCCTTGTAATATTCTGCAAATTTTGGCTGCAAAAATGCTCTTAATTTTGATTAGTTCACTGTATCGAGCACAGCCTGTAATTATACGGGTTTCTCTGTTTCTCGCCTCTTGTGGGTGGCTATCCAAGCGTGATATGTGGCATGTGTAACTCCAAGAGTTTGGGTTTAATGCTTAAAGTGCACGAAAGTCTACAAGTTTACCGCTATTACCCGTTCCCACAGGCCTTCATTCCCTTTTTTGCTTCTCTTCTCTTTTCTTTTCTTTGCTTTTCTTTTATGTATTTTTTTACGTTAGCATTATGGCATTATGCCCTTAGTGGAGAGGTTATCCTAATGACACCTGAGGGGCAGACAGCGAAGAGGGGTCTCAAAATATGTTTTATTATAAAGTTGTAAATGCTAAAAGCTTCTCGCAGTTTACAGTATTTTTCTAGGGAGCTAATATTAATGGAGCCCAATCAATAAAAAATATGTAAGAACAAAAACCAACCCTAAGCGGCATCTGCAGAAGAAAAGCTAGATTAAACTATTGGATTTTGTTATCTAGATTAAATAATCTTTTTTTTTGTATTGTTTAAAGTTATCTTTTTTATCAGTTTTTATTCCCCTTAAACCCTAGGTTTTGACTTCATAAACTTGATTTTAATAAACTTTACCTGGTTTTCTAATTACATTTAATTCAGTTAATTTAATGAGATCAAACAAGCCTCTTTTGGATATCGATTTGAATATATATATACACATACATATATGTACATATATCTGCCATGTTTATCTGTATATATATATTCCATTTGGCAATCCCACAGCCCATTGATACCCCCGCCCGCCCAACGCCATTAACCCATTGTTGGCTGGCAGTTTTCCATCTTTCGGATGCGTGTTGCGTGCGATTCGTAGTAAAATTCGTGTCAGAGTTCCATGTTTACTTTGCTGTATCTTCTTTTTTTTTTTTTGTGTGGGTTTTTGCTTTGAGTTTGTTTTGTTAGTTTCATTCCAAGCCTAACTGTTAAATTAATGAACTTATTTTTAGTTTATTTCAGTTTACTTTAGGCCTCGTTGGCGTTGTTATTGTTATTGTTATTGCTTGACTGCCCGTGTGGTGTGTTGTGGTTTGTTGGCTATAACCTTGAGGCGATTTTGTGGTTAACAATGTTACAGTTAGCACACAAAGAGAAAATAATCTGGTATTTGTTTAAAATGCCTTGATTTTTGAATGAAAATTTATGCGAAAACATGTGGTTATTCTGGAAAGTTAATTAGTATAAATCAGAATTGAATACAAAATGTTAAATAAGGAGCCAGAAATAAGCCTTCAGAGGGACAAAGTGCTTTAGCAAGCCAAATCTTTTCTTGGGCGTCGCAAAACACGCATGATTTGTTGTAGAAAACTCAAGAATGCAATATCGAAGCATTTTTACCGGCTCCAAAAAAAGAACTTTTTTTTTGTTGTTTATCAATCCTCCTCTTGATGTAAACAACAGGGAAATCTGCCATATTTTCTTTATATTTTACAAGTCAAAATATTAAACTGTATATTTAAACTTCAAGTAAAAATTAAAAATCAATTTTTTAACATTTTGTAAATCCTCCAAATGTAATTGAACGAATACAATAATAATTATATATATTTTTTTTTTTATATGTTTATAAATAAAAAAAAAAGGTGATACAGAACAACATGCAAAAGGATCGGCCCAGCTACATAAAAAGTTTGTTTGTTTATAAGACTACATATGTATATGCCAAAAGTTTAGGCTAATTACTGGATCTACTGTATGTGGCGAAAATTTCTTTGAAACCAGAAACAGATAAACGAAATTCCGAGCGTAATTGAGCAATTGAAATGCAAAAATCCCTTTCAAATGCCACGCCTCCATTTGAATGTGCTTTATTTTCTGGTCGTTTTCTCTTTGCCAAGTTTTTCTTCTTCTCCTCCCTTCTTACATTTATTTTGCTGCGCCATTTGCACAATTTGCAATACAAAGGGAAAAGAGCAACAACAAGTGCAATGCGATTTTCTTGTCGCCGCTCTGCCTCTTAAACTTTATTTTTATTTTATTTCTTGCTGTTGTTTTCTTTAGTATTCTCCAAAGTGAAGAGGCGTGATTCAGTAAAACTTCCGCACAAGATTAAGTTCAATAAACTGGCATGTGTGGAGGGAAAGAGCTAGAACAAAGCCGTGCCCCGATGGCTAAATACTATACCTATATATATGTATATTCACCCACTATAATGTAGGGAAGGAAAATGATACCTAAAATATCGTAGGATTTGACTTATTGACATTTTAAATATCGAACATTATTGCATCCAAAATATCGATAAATGTCTGAAAATGTAGTTGATATTTTTTATCTTGTTCCGAATTTATTGGTATATTAAATCAAATCGTATATCGAACATATTTCTTAGTGTTAATATGTCGATTGATATACCGATACAGTATCCATAAATCGATTTTATAGAGACAAAAAAATCTGAACAATTTGTTGTATACTTGTTTCCGAAATATTGGCCTGATATATCACATCGTTTATCGTTATATCGCAACGTTAATGCATTGATTGATATTTCGATATTGTAGAAAATATATTAAAAACTATATTCAAATTTTCCCTTTTAAACGATTATATTGGATCGTGATATATCAAATAATATATCGATTTATCGCACACATCGCACAAATATCTATTGATACATCGATACAGTATCAATATGTCGTTTTTGTTAAACAAAAAATATCAGTTAAATTTGTATATATTTTATACCTATTTTAATATATTTATTGGTCTGATATATCAAATAGTACATACTACTTATTATTGCGACGTTAAGATATCGATTGATGATTGTTCAGACGAACATGAATATATAAGAGTTTAAATCAATCTATGTACAACTATTGAACCGCTGCAGCAATGCAATTTTGTCTGCCTATATAAACAACGCTTGAGCGTGACATATAAATATCTGGGAGTACACAAAGAACTCCGCGAGGGTTCATCCCTTAAAGATACTAGCGGTCGCGTACATTTCCCTAAAAGATAAGGAATAAGACTCTTGTCTTAATTATCGATACAAAACAGATACAACAATTGATATTTTCTGTCTATAGGAAATTCTGTAAACTTGCCGAAAACGGCCACAACGATGGTATATTTTGATTGAATTTGACTTAAAATAAAAAATAATCCAGTTACTATGCATTAAAAATGATCCATTCTAACTGTAAGTAGTCCCCTTCCCTTTTGAATATTTTTTTCGAGTTGTTATCAAGTTCTATAGCATTTTAATCTGATACTCCCCCGTCTATATTACTTGAAAGACACAAAGGAATGGCTCAGGAAAGCGATAGTGAGAGATAAGGGAGTAAGCTGTGTGAAACATGTGATCTTTTCCTAGTTTTATGGAGACATTTATACTTTTAAGATCGGTTCAATGGCAATTTCAAATATTACAATATTATATTACAATATTCTATATCTTTTTAATTAAAAGTACACTTCAAAATGGTTTGTGTATATGATTTTATTTTATTATAGAGTCAAAACAAAATACATATTGGGTATTCAAAAAATTTAAAATTAATTTCTTCGATTCAATTAGTTTTTTAAAATACCTTATTTATTTATTATTACCTACCTACCATTTATTTATTTATTTATTCTTAGTGCGACAATTTGAAACGTATATTTATTGCACTTGTCAAAAAAAACATTTCACAATTATACATTATGCATTCTCTCGTAGCAATTGACAACGAAAACAATTACACAGTTAATTAATGCTGAGTCAGAAATAATCATTTCGTAAATTTGCATTTAGACAATACGGCTGCGCAGTCGCGTGCAACGCATTCAATGTCAAGTTGCCACAGAAATCTCATTATTGTAAACTATTATTCCAACTTTGGTGTCGGTATTCCTCAATTTCAATTGATCTTTAACCCGTTAATTAAGTAGGAATAAAGTTATTTACGCATAATATTTAAATATGAAAATAAAGAAGATTTTCTCGCTTTCTTTTCCCAGAATAGGGTATTTTTTTTTATTGTTGCTGCGGTCCCTGAGGCTTTGATCTATTCACACATTTGCAGCATTTCTTTCGCAGTTTTCGATTTCTTTTTAGTTTCCAACTATGATAAGAAGTGGAGGAACTTGTTCAATTGTTTTGTACATTTCTTGTTGCTCAGTTGTGTCTTACAACTTTCTTTTGCCGCAGCACAAGTTCAAGGCGAAAGGCGGGTAAACTTGTCAAGCTAAAGCCGTGTTTTTTCTTATTTGGACGAATCTGATCTGCCTTTGGAGATACTGCGAGAGAAATAAGTTAATTCACACCCCGAGGAAGGTACAATGCGTGGGAAGTGTTTTCTGAAGCGAAGAGAGCATAATTAAAACCTAGGCTTACAGTCGTCAACTCTCATAAAAGATCCCCCAAATGCGATAAAACAGCAACAAAGACCATGAAGAAAAGCTTGAGAACCCAAACCAAGTAAAACAACTAAAACCTGTATATACATATGGCTGAGGAATGCCAGAGAACTTTGGAGATGCTGGCACGATGATGTAACAAGCCCTGCTCATTCATTCGAGAATTGTGTAAAGTTGTGCCCGAGCATCGAAATGTATAAATTTTCAACTATCAGTATAAATACTTTAGCTTTTTATGACCCTAGGTACAGGGAATAATAAATAAAAAAATTTAAATACTTATTTAACTTGCTTAAAATATTCACACAATATTTGAGACAAACTTTAAGCAAAGTCCAAAGATATTTCCCATTAATCTGGGCCTTAAACATGTTATTACCAAAGTGAACTTTAATTTAGTAAATCACATTATATGGACCCCTTCCGTCCGTGTATTAAGTGCACATCAAACCAGCACTAAACCAGCCTTCTTCAGCAAAAGAATACAACAAACTTTTATGCGGATATAATTGAGAAGAACGAATATATACACATTCCCTCGATTTTTCTGTCTCCCTTGATGAACCCCCATTAGGAGTGAAATTAGAGCAAATCACAGCTTGATGGCTATAAATTGGGCTAAGTTGCCATGTTGCGCTATCTTCTGCCCGTGGGCCAAGTTAGCGAATGAACAAAAGATGAGAAAACGCGTCGCGAGGTACGAAAAAAATTATAAAAACTGTGTCACTGCAGCCGTGAAGATCATGAGTCAGTATTCCATTCCGTTGTTCTGTTTCTTTTTTGTGTTATTTTCTTTTTTTTTCTATCTTAATCTGTTCCCACCTGGCGGCGAAGTTTAAAAAGCGGATAAGAAAGACAAGAAATGGCATTAGAAAAAGGTCAGACGAAAAGCAGAAGATAATGTCAAACATAGACCAAATTATATTGCCAATTTTAAAACAAGAATCAACTCATTTTCTTAGTAATCTGTGTAGATAATTGGCATTTTTTCATATCCGTATTTTAAGGACACAGACACTACTTTAATTTTTCAGATTTTTCGATTGCTTAGAAAATGTAAAATTTAATTATTAAAATTTCAAACTAATAATTAATACTTTGTTTACAATGGTATATGAAGATATATCGTGTTTTCTATTGAAAATTGTTTAAATATGTATTTTTTATTGATAGCAAAAACTGTTGTATTTATTATTTTTATATTTTTGTTATCAATAACCGTCAACCCTGCGATTTAGCAATATTCTCTTATTTCTGTTTATTGCGGAAAGCATTGACGCCCCTTGGTTACCGAACAAACAAACAAATAACAATTAGAAAATGTCGGGGAGAAGGCAAAAAAAAATATGGTATATGACGCACTAATTGTTCAGGGAGTTTTACGCTCAAGGAATGAGTCAGAAAAATGATTAAATTAAGCCAAGAGCAATGCAAATTGAACTTGAACTTGAAGCCTTATATACATACATACATATATGATTAAAAACTGTAAAGCATGAAATTCAACAACAAATTGTTTTATCTTCAGCTTTTTTCTGTGTCACGTTCTGACTTTTTGTTCTTATTTCTTTTTCCTTTTTTTTTTTCCAATTTGCAGCTAAAAGCGTACCGAATAAGTTGAACTCGCGCATCCAGTTACGGATAAAGTTGGCGGGAATCATCATCACGATCTCATGATGATCTAACGCTTATGTCAAAGTCGGTTGGCGATTAGCAACAGAATCTAAAAATTGGCACGTTCATAAGACTGAGAAGATCAGCTCAACGAGCGTGAGAGAGAGGGGAGAGGGAAAAACGGGTCACCAAGCGATTAAAAAAAATATATACAAAATATCTCACAAAACTCTAATGCCGTAAAACTTAACAATTAATATAAGAAAGTTTGAAATAAACGAAAAATATCCAAATTTACCTATACATTTACAACAATCTGCTGGAATGCAACACATTTTTTTAGATATGGATCTCTCATAAAAATGAAAACAAAAAACATTTTTTAGTTTGTTCTAATATATAATACCGTAAAACATATTTAAAATACTTATCAATTTAAGTTCGATCTAATATCGCAGAACATAGAAAATGTAGGTCTAATTTATTATTTTACTAAACATATTTTAAAGACCGGAAACATTTTAACATTAATGTAATCATTTAATGAACTTATGCATTTTTTTACAAAAATAGCTTATAACAAAAATAATAAACCTGGTATTTTAACCATGAAAAATACAACAAAATGCGTGAAATAACTTTTAGAGCGGAGTTAACGAATGTAAAGAGGAATTGCTGTCAAAGGGGATTGGTATTGAAAAGGGTGATGGGGGTGTGCGTGTGTGTGTGTATGTGCGTATGCGTATGAGTCAACGAGCAAAATGCGGGCAGCGACGTCGACGTCGACTGCACCTTGCACACCCCACACAAAGAGAGCGATAAAGTTAAAGAGGGAGAAATGTAAAGAACGAGAGAGGGAGGTGGGGGTGGAGAGAATAAGGTCAAGCGGGGTGCGGCGAAAAACATATATTTCCGCTGATAGCCGTTGATAAACGGCTCACAACGCCTCTCTTTCTCTCTCTGTCTCTCTCCCCTCCCTTTTCTCTCTCGCTCTTCTTCTGTGTCTGGCTCCTATTTTCTTTATTTTACTGAATGAACAATTAGCCTGATTTTTCTATTATGCGGTTTTAATTTAAATACTAACACAAAAAAAATCAGAAATAAAAAGAAAAATTTCACTTTTGCCATGCACATTCCGTTATACATTTTGGGCTTGGTTTTTTTTCGCCTTTTGCTTTACACACTCACACACGCACACATACAAAGGCTGGCGCACTTTCTTTGACGACGACTGCGACGCCGGCAGCGGCGTCTTTTGGCGGCTTTTACCGTTTTTGTTTATTAAACAAACGATGAAAACTGAAAATCCCATAGGAAAATCCACGAAAACCCCTATACCCCCATCAATTATTTGTGATATATGAATGTTTTTGCACTGCAAAAAATTAAGAATATGCGTAATCACTTTTTTGTTGTTTTAATGCTTCTTCTCTTTTGTGGCGTACTTCGTTTTTTTGCGTATCCGCTTTGGCTTGTTGCTTCCGTTATATTCCGTGTTTTTCTTTCTGTCTGGTCAAATGTTGCACTGTATGCACTTAACAAAAAAGACACGCCGAGCTAGACAACAGCAGTGAGAAATGTTTGGGGAAAAGTTTTTGACTGGCTCTTCTACTTATTTCGATTTTTCGCCGCACGCCGCAACTAAAAACGACGAGGAATGCGAAAATGCACGAACGCGAGATGAAAGTCTGAAACAGTGTGACCGTTGGGTTGTTGATAATATACCAAAATATCGTTATATCGATATTTTTTCTAAAGATGGACGATTAAAAACTCAATGTAAAAGGTCTGGTAGCGCTGTCGCTGACGGCCGCAAAGTCTGGTAACGCTTTTGCTCACGACCGCAAAGTCTGGTAACGCTGGTCGTCATCGACAGCGCTACCAGACTTTTTGGTCGTCAATAACAGTGCCCTTTAGCAGCCATAAATGTGTCTGTTATGCGCGTTTTAGGTTCCGGCAGCACCGGCAAGATGGCGCCACACGAATTTTGGCGAACACCAGCTGAGCGCATTTTTTAGCACATTTCTGCATGTGTGCGCGCGTGTTTGCGAGCGTGTGTGTGTGTGTGCGTGCAAGCTATACGAGTGTTTGTGTGTTGGCTTCGCTGTGGCTAAAAGTGAATTTTTTTACTGTGACAAAATACAAGAAAAATGCGGAAATACGGCATTGAAAAACCGAAGTAAACATAATTACGGATTATGGGAATAGGCCCCTAGCCATTGAGTGCCCGCTACGGCTGCAAAATTCCGGAAAACGTCTTCAAACTCGCAAAATTGCAAATAAAAAAAAACTTAACCTCGCAGCGTTTTTGCAAAAAAAAAAAAAAAAAGAAAAAGCGAAGTCGGCGAGTGTGAGTGAGACAGTGGTATTCGAGTGAAAAGTCCCTGTGAGTGTGTGCACGTGTATGTGTGGGTGCTTTTATTGTATTGTTATTATTGTTGTAGTAATCGCTTTTCTTGAAACAACATTTTTTTTCTGCCCAACCGGCGATTGCCGCTCTCACTCGCACGCACAAGCAATACGAAAATGAAATAAATGCAAGGCAAAAAAGAAGAAAAGGCAAAGGTAAAACCAAAGCAAAGTTAAAAGCTAATAAATACCGGTGCAAAGACAAAAAAAAAGCGCTACAAATTGTACGGTCGATCTTGCCTGTGTGCCTACGTATGTACTGCATGTGTGCTTGTGTGTGTGAGGGGCGCTTAGAGGCGTGGCTTTATAAATTTATTTATTATATACATATATACTATATATCAAACACACGTACATGTATGTATGTATATGCAGTTAGTACTTCGAACTCGGTGGTTTCTTCTTCATTTTTATTAAGTCTCCTCTTTGATTGGCATTTTCTTCTTGCAAACGAGAAAAAAAAGAATCGCACTCCAATTGAATTCAAAGATGACGATCTCAAAAACATAGCAAAAACAATAAAAAAAAACAAAAACAAAAAAAAAAAGATGGGAGCGAATTGGAAAAGAACTTATTGGGAATTCCCACTGGAAAGGGAATCCAATCTGGGAAAGGTTTTATTATAGAAATTAAATTCCAGAACATGTGTTGATGCATCTATTAAACTTAAATAACATGATAGTTGTGCATTTATATTTATATATGTAATTATTAAAGTGTGCTTGTTTTTCTTTGCAAGAAAAGATTAACCCTTACGCGGTCTCGCTTGATCGTTTTTAGGTTTATAAAATTTAATAAATAATTTGTTGTCAATTTAATAAACTTGTTCTATTGTTAAATTGATAACATTTAATACATCATTTTAAATTTGTCAATTTATAAACTTGTTCTATTAGCTTACATTTGATGTCCTAATCGTTGATCGTAAAAATAATTATTCCAGATGTTTAAAATGTTTTTAAATAGTCATTTGTGGTTTAGTGTAAAAGAAATCAAAAGATTCATTTTATATTTTCTAATCATTGAACTGTAATTTTTTTTTTTTAACATTCAACTCTTGGGCGAATTGAAAGTTAAAAGAAAAGTGCTTCTTTAATTGCATTTTAATTTCAAATTATTGCCGTTAAACCTATTGATATAATAATTATGTATTATTACCTCAACGCTAGCAAAAATCTTAAAAGTTTTACTTTATAAGCGATTGTATTTTTTTATGGCAATTCTTAATTGCAGCCACAGGTTGATACTAGCTGTGTGGTTTTATTTTTGGTCATTTTTTGTTTGCGCTATAATAAGAAACAACATTTTTGTTGATAAGAAAATGCCTTTCGATAAGACTTTATTAGCAGTACTGTGCGTATGTAAAAAATGTCAGTTATAATGTACAAAAACCATTGGAACATTTTTTTTTTTTCAGATGAATTTTCCATTTTATTGCCATGGCCCTGACAAATCTTGTCGCCTTTGTTGCCGACAAGTGCTATCAATCTCAAAATCATAATACAAATTGTTAATACAAGGTAAAAAAAACAAAGAAAACTTAAAAAAACTTATACAAAAAACACACAACAGTCGAAGGAAAAATAAAACAGAAATCTCAATTGATAAAAACAATCGGACAAAAATTTATCGCAATGGATCAATTTCAAACGTCTCTAAATCCGCGTAAACAGGAGCTTCTGGAGGCTCGTTTCATTGGAGTAAGGGTAAGTGAATTAATTAATCATTAAATATTTTTGTAATTCAAACTTTTATAAAATACTCTATATTTTGTTTACTTTTTTTCTTCTTTTATGAATGTAAATAATTGATTACATTTTTAAGTAGTCAAAGATCACAATTATCTTTCTAAAGGTATTGGAAATGACGAGATTGTCGAAACTCCAAAGACTCGTTTTATACATATTTATTAGTTTATTTGAAATGAAAACAAATTCGTTGGGAAAGTTAATGATTGAAAATTTGTATATGTGGGGCCAAGTTGGCAGAATGGAACTTTGTTTGAGAGGATATATGTTCCTTATTTAGGGTTCTTGAGAATAAATTATTCGTAAGTCGTAATTTGCTTAAAAAGAGTGTTTCTTCTCTGTGTATATATCGATGAAAAGAGGGGCTACTAAAGGGTTAATAGCGAACGGGAAGTGGTCTGGGGCTATTAGAGAAGCGGCTGCGCTACAATGGAAATACCGAACAATTAATTATCTAATATCTATCTAATATCTACAAACGTTGAATAGCAGCAATCTTATTAAAACTAAAATATGTACCAAACTAAACTAAATAACCATAAAATATTTGTTCATGACCTATACGATTTTTTAGTTATCTTTTTTTTATAATAGAATACTTATTTTTCTGCACTACAATTTTATCGTCCGACTGTTACGCATTTCGAGAGTATTGTAAGTACTTTTCCCTGTGTAGGGCTTAATTGCACCACCACCACAAACGCACACATGGCTCTGCTCTTAACGTTGATTTTGTCATCAACATCTCGTGACACACACACACACAATACAGTGAATACATAAATGCACAGCTCTGGTAGTACATAAAAGTACATAAAGATTCAGTTCGCCTACATGGCCACTTGCACCACCCACCTGAAATGCCTATACATTCCCAACCATTCTTCGTTCTCCTCATAGCACCGTCCACCTGCCACCCTTTTCCGCTTCCTCACCCCCCTGCTTTCTTTCGCTCACAGTGATCTCTCCCTTGAATGAACTAGTGTAGAGCCGACAACTTACACTGACAGTCAAAGATAAGAATAATTATAATTATATCTTATTTGAAAAAATTAACAAAGTAAAAGATACATATAATACAAAAGGAGGTAAAACTAAAATAAAAAATAAAATAAAAAATTACATGAGACTGACTATTTTTGGGTCCGCACTGTGTAGGTTTTTTTTTTGGGTGGGTGGCTGGCTCGATTCTCTATGCATTTGCCACGTCCTCCTCTTTCCCTCTGCCTGTGTGTGTGTCTGCGTGTGTAATGGAATGAAAGTACAAATAAAAGAACAGCTGATAAGCAACGACGTCAGCGAAAGAAGAATTTCGGGGAGACAGGGAGCAAAAAAAGAGAGAGAGGGAAGCAAAAGAAACGTTAATCTAGCGAAGATAGCAGAATTGTGGTCAATAAAAATAAGTAAAAAAAAATTGATATTCGACAAAAAATGCATAATTAATTCACATAAAAATATCTAAACAAAAATTGAATTCGAATTGTATGCATGGGCTGTGAGTGGCAGTTAATATTGAAATATTTATGAAATATTTTAGATCCCACGGTCGGTCCCTGTTATTAGCAATGTTTCAATTTTAGCTCTTCTTTGCTCTGCTAACTCCATGTTATTTCGATTTCTGGGCGCCTCATACAAGCGTTTAAAAATTGTTTCACTCAATTGGCACGCAGTCCAATGCGAATTGCTGGCCAAATATAGGGTCCACTTCCCACATCCACAGCTCTCTTACACCCTGCTTTTCTTCGAGATGCCCAGTCATAAAATCCACCAATTCCGCTGGGATGTACCTACATAACACTCTGCACTTATTACACATCTCTCGCATGTGGCGTAACATTTAATTGGCCTCCTGTCAACAGCGTCGTCGACTTTGGGTCGGCAGCTAACAGCGGGTAAACAGGGAGCGAAAAGCTAAAAAAAAAGCTTCCGCATGTTATAAACAGTGCTGCCATTTTTTTGTGTAAAAAAAACTGTTTTTGACTCGAAAAAAAGCTACAAATATTCACACAAAATAATATTAATATTTTAATATTTCCTTATATTTTGAACTTTTCAAAGGAATTTTAACAGTTCGTCTAATTCCTCGTGATTATCATTGCTTACTGCATTGGACCAAGGCAAGCACAACATTTGTAGGGCGACAAATGCCAGTTTAAGATATCTGTGTTTGCCACCAGAATCCTTGTGCGTGGACACCACGATCGCAGTTGTCTTGCAATAACTGCAAAATTTGCCCTTGTTTTGTCCGTCGTCTCCCTGCGATGCCATGCCTTGCACTTTTCAACCTGCAGCCAAGCTCCTCGGCATTTTTGCTTTGTATTTTTTTTTTCGCAAATACATATTTTAAAAAACATACAATATAATTTTTTTTTTTTTTTTCGCATCTGATCTACTAACAAAAAAAATTTTACGGAAAAAGCTAAAGTGGCAGGCTTGGTTATAAACAGTTACGTTCTTCATTTCGGCGCTCTCTCTTCATTTCTCTCTCTTTTTCTGTCTTTCCATAACTTGTCGGTCCCGAGCGCGGTCTGTTAAGTCGGATTTTTTTTATACAACAAAAAATGTAGTCTTATAAATAAAATATTTAAAATGTAATGCATATTAAGATATAATATGCTTGTATAGAAACTGTAAATTATTGGAAATATCTTATTTATTCTGAAAGTTATAGAGAACATAAACAATTTAAGAATATCTTACATACCGTAAAAAATTTGAATTTAAACACTGGATCGTTAAAGAGATAACAAGAATGGCAGCAGTGTCCATTACAAACGATCTTAATAATTAAGGTTTTTTTCTTTTATAATTTTATTTATTTACTTTATTTATTTATTATTTATTTATTATTTATTTATTGTTGTTAATGTATTCCACTGTACTCACTCAAACTCTCTTTTTTGACTGTTTGCTGCCACATATTCAAGTGTTTGTGGTTAAGCGGTGTATTATATACTTATAGTTATTATTCCACCTCTATTATTGCTAACCATTTTTGAGCTTGTAAGCTTTATATTAATATTAAACTTAAACATATTTATCGCCATTAAAACAAATAACAAATATGTTTTAATATGCTAGATAAGATAGAATAGAACTCCAGTTTATAATAATGATAAATCTGGCAAATAATACATCAAATATGTACTTCATAATCTGTAGAGATTTAGGTGTCACATCCGGATAATTTTAAAATATTGCAAATTCAAATATATGCACATGCTATATAAGCCCAAGATTAAGCTAAACCAATTTTGAACCAACCGACCGATCCGAATATTTTCCCTTCAAAAACATATAGATAATATTATCAGCTTAGGGGAAACACAATAGCAATAGACTTATCACCATGATATTCATACGCTTTAAATGTTTAATAATATTTGTTACAATTTTACAACTATTTTTTAATGCATTTTATAAGTACTTTATTATTAAAGGTATGCTTTGAGAGTCTGCAAAATTGGATAATTATAACCATGGGAAAATCATTCAAAGAAAATATTTATTCAATATTTTAAGTGTATTTTATTTCTTTTCAAGTCTCATTAGGTAATATAATTAATTTCATAATTCTTAATACAAAATGTTTTATTTTAATACTTACCAATAATAATGGCTTAATCAATACAATTTCAATCGTATTTCTAAAATCAAAAGAATTGAACATTTGTCAAAGTATATGGCAATTTATTGAAAAAACTACTGGGACTTTTTTTTACCCTTGCAGGGTATTATAATTTTCGTCAGACGTTTGCCACGCAGTGAAGGACACATTTCCGACCCTATAAAGTATATATATTCTTGATCAGCATCAACAGCCGAGTCGATCTAGCCATGTCCGTCTGTCCGTCCGTTTCAACGCAAACTAGTCCTTCAGTTTTGAAGCTATCTGAATGAAACTTTGCAGATAGTCTTCTATATGCTCTCACTACTACATAAGTCGGAACGGGCTGATCGGACAACTATATCATATAGCTACCATAGGAACGATAGGAAGTTTTTGAGAAAAAAAATTATAACTGTCAATTTTCATCATAGAATTTCGGTTTTAATTTTATCAAAATCTGGCTACTATATCAAATAGCTGCCATAGGAATATATATACATATCAGTTAATTTATTTTAAAAGCTTTGTTGCCAGCAACATTTAGTTGTTGCTCAACATTTTTCACTATCAACATGTTTCGCTCAACATTTATATTATCTAAGAACACGCGAAAGCGAAAAGATTCCAAATTTTAAATACTTACTGCATGAGTATTTAAACTTCGACTTGCCGAAGTTAGCTTCCTTTCTTGTTTTATATAATTTGAGATAAGGCCATTTTGTATTATTTTAGAATTTCGGTTTTAATTTGATCGAAATCGGAGTACTATATCATACAGCTGCCATAGGAAGAAATGATAACTTTGCAAATTTTCAACATATTTGCATATAATTTGAGATTAGGAAATTTTGTATAATTATTGGATTTCGTTCTTAATTTTATCAAGATCGGACTCTTATATCATAAACATAGCTGCCATAGAAACGGAATTGCTAAAGTTAGCTTCCTTTCTTGTTAAAAATAATATTTGCATTACTTCTATGACAGCTCTACGATATAATTGTTCTATTCAACATAAGTTTATGACTTACACTTTATCGGGTCAGAAACGACTCCTTTACTCTGCATTGTGCAAGCTTCTGATTTAAATTATAGGAGGTACAAAAAAAAAAAAAAAAATGCAAAATAAAATAACAACTCCGTCCCGCAGCATCCATTGAATGGCGCTGCCACCGTCGACTTTGCAGTTGCCGCCGCCGCAGTCGACGTCGACAGCGCGCAGCAGCAGCAGACGAAGCTGCGTTTTTGGCGACGTTCGCCGGCAGTTGTAAACGGTTCGTTGTTGGACTTCGTTGTTCGTTGTCGTCCTTGTTTTTGCCTCCGATATTTCGCCGCAACAACAACAAAAACAATAAGGTGGTGGAGTAGGAGGAGAAGGTGAAAGAGTAGTAGGAGAAAAGGAGACACAGGAAAAGAATAACGACAATAAGCAGCAGCACCAGCAACAGCAGCAGCAGCAGCAGCAGTAGCAGTAGCAGCGCTCTGTCGACGTCAGCAGAGGGCGGCCGAGAGAACTTGCTGAAAACGTGGAAGGAAAGCATAGAAAGAAATACATAAGAAATCCAGAAAAATTCACACAAAAAGAGAGAGGCGGAGGAAGAGGAGATATAGGCGAACGAGTGGAGATAGAGCGAAGCCGGAAAATCGGTTTTCCAGCCAAGGTTTTTCCACACTTCAATGGCGTTTCAGTTTCCGTTGGCGTTGCACATTCGCGGTTTGCGTCGCTGTCGCCGCTGTTGTTGTCATCGTTATCGTTATCGTTATCGCTGCTCCCACTGTTGTTGTCATTTGCGCGACTGAGAAGGAGAAAGAAACTGGAAGGAGGAAGTAGGAAAAGAGAAAAAGAGAGAGTGAGAGAAAAAGCCAAGGAAACAGATGTGCAACCAAAATGCATTTATCTTTCCGTTTTTTGTGAGCATTTTTTTTTGCAGTGCAAGTGTTTTAAAGTGCGTTTCAAAAATAATAAATTAGTTAAAACTACAATTTACAGTATAAACCAACCAATAAGTAAAACCGCTTTTACAAAGGTATATAAAAGTTTAAAAAAAACTTGGAAAATATACAACAAATTATTAACAGACAGGCAAAACAAACAAATATAAAAGCAAAAGCACAAAGGAAAACGAAAATCAACGCCAGTTAAAGAGCAAAAGAAAGAGGAGAGAGCGACGGCGAGAGAAAGAGAGAATCCATCGAGATGCCCGTGGTAAAGCAGCGGAAAATGAGCCGCTTTAAGGTTAGTCCCTAAAACCAAAATGAGGGAAAATAAAAGAAAACTGAAAAAAGCCGGAAAAAATCTGAAACAAAATTCCCCGTAAAAAGGAGAGCCGCTTTGCTGTTAAGAGTTTGTGAAAGCGTCTAGGGAATCTCTGTAAAGGAGGTGTGGCAGGTCAGGCCACTAAAAGGATAATAGGATGTTATGTACAAGTGTGAAAAACACACATTTTACCATTTTTCTTTTTGTGCCTACTGAAAAAAGCACTGCTCCCAAAATTCACTCTTAAGGTGTAGCACACTTCTGGGCGCAACATGATATGATTTCAAATCAACAGCCATTTATATAGCCACTACTGGCAAAAGGTCAATTAAAAACAAATTTTTAAAATTTACCTAATTTTATACATCTATCTTGTTGTATAAAAAATATTATTTAATAGAAAATATCCCTAAGTAGAAGAGTTTTTATATAAAATTATATAGATTTTTTGCTATTTACGCCTTCTTTATGTCAAACCAAATAATATACACTCATCTTTTCTCAATCTTGAAACCGAAATAGAGATCGCAGATCCCTGAACGTATTCTATCGATTAACTATCGATACATATATTTAGCGTATTTATAATGAATTATTCACACTTGAGTTGCATTGTAATATCTTGTGTCAATATGTACATATGTAAGATCTTACAATTAGTTATTAACTCAAATCAAATCAAATTAAACGTTCAACAAACCCAACCAATTGTTATTATTATTTTAGTTTAACAAAACTAGACGTCAACTTAGATTTTTGCTTCATTGCAAAGAATAAACAAAACTAAGACTGACAAAAAAAAAAAACAAAATTCTATTTTACCTAGCTTCCTTTTCTTCAGCTTCTTTTTCGTAGTTGGCCACTTATTTCTTGGACAACGAAAAAAAAATCGAATACAACACAAAAAACTAGTAGTTGAAAAAAACGGGGAAAAAAATATTCGCAAGTTCAATGAACTTGCCATGAAAATTATACGCCGCCAAGCTTACGACGACAGAAGAAAACACAGGAGAAGAGACGGGAAGTAGGCGAAGATAGGGAGACAGAGGGGCGGACACGAAGTAAAGAGGCAGAGCGCAAAAAAAGTCGCAACATAGATTTTGCGACCTGACCTAAAATGCAAAAGGTTTTTTTTTCTCTCTCTCTCTTCTCAAATGACTGTTAGTTAACAGTCGAACAACAGAAGCTGTAAAGACGAGAGGAAAATGAAAAGGAAAAGAGACGATGAAAGAGAAAAACTTAGAGGGAGCCATATGCAAATGGAGTGCAAAGAGTGTGATTAAAATTAGGGGAAAAGAAATAGCCATAAACTATATATTACATTTTATTTTGTTTTTTTTTCTCTCAAATAGAGATGCAAAAATCTTGGAGTTTCATAAAGACTTGATTAAGGGGGTTAACCTCATGTGGGCGGTTTTTTTGAAAAACTTGCTTGAAAAGCTTTTATGACTTAGAACTTTAAATTTCCATTTTGGCAGTTCTAAAGAAAATATTTTTCGAAATTATTTGTACGCTAAAGTTATGTCACGTTTTCGAAGTACTGAAGGCCTACACTGAAAAAGAAGGTACCGACCAGATTTTAACGGAAATTAAAAAGTAAACATACATAAATACATACATACATAAATACATAAAAAGTAAACATAACTTTGGCTATAGCAGGAACTAGGATATTTGAAAACATAAAGAAAATGAAAATTTAACGAAACTTAGAATTTTTAATATGAAAGAACGCACTCTGAAGAGGCTTCATTCTCAGTGCAGTAACTTTGTAATGTCATCGAATATGGTATGTTTTTCCTAACTTATTATTTTTTCAATTTATTAATTTATTTCGATTTTTATAGTATTCTCTGCACTTCTGTGTCATTCGTTTTCTGTTAGTTTTCGAATTGCAAATTAATGTTAAATGATATTTGTTATTATTTTATCAGTGAAAGAGTATGTTAAGGCTGGTAATTTATTTTACATCAAGCTTTGTATTATTTTTTTTTCTTGCAACCGACCCATTTCGTTAAATGTAAGAACGGAGAAATGTTTAAAAAAAGAATACAAGCGAATGAAATTTGTTTCACGAGCTTTTCGTGGCTAAAAGTGGGAATGTATCCTAGAAAAAAGGGATAGGGGTGGAGTTTGCCTAAGGGGGTTTTCGGGGTTCTTTGCGCGGGGGGTCTTAGGCTTTTGATGCCTGCAAAGGGCGACAACAACTGCGGCACACTGGCGCCCCCCCCCCGGAGAACAATGGATTACAGTGAAGCTTCCCTAAGACTTAAGAAATGAAAGATAATTTTTATTTTTATTTATTTATTTATTTTATTTGAATTAGTTAATTTATAAACAGCTTAAACTGGATTTAAACTAAAATTAAACTTATTAATTAAGAGTAACATATTCAAGCATTTTGAATATTGAAACCATTTTTTAATACGTTTTTGTTTAATTTGCTTTAGCCACATCAGAATTACAATAGAGTTTATTCAGCTGGTAAAGGCTTTTAGTCATTTAGTCAAAATATGCTGTAATTTATATGGAATCCTAGTAAATCTTACATGGAAAAATACAAAAGAAAGTGTTAATTAACAATAATTCCCAAGTCAGAGTTTTCCCATATTTCGACACTAATTTTGATGGATACAAATTAAAAATAGAATTAAGAAAACTACAATTTTGTTAGGTGTTTGAACAAGCAATAGTATGAGTTTCCAATCATTCACAATTAAAAATTATAATGTCTGAATACTGTTATGTTTCTATGTTGAGAGCTCACTGTACTTATATGAATATGTATTTTTTTCAAAGCCTTTTCTGGCCTTTTTTTTTAATTATTCCCTTTGAAATCGTAGCAAACCTTATATTGCACAATGTACAAGAAAGTATTAATGGTCTGTAATAATTCCCAAGTCAGATTTTACAATTGTTTTGATGAATAAACATTAAAAATGGAATTAAGAAAGATGTAGTTCTTTTAACAAGCAGTGGAATAGGTTCCAGATAATTTCTAAATACTAATAAAATTTCATGTTTCCATGTTGAGGGTTCACTGTACTTACATGTGTATGTATTTTTTTCGATGCTTTTCCTCCGTTTTTTTTTTTGTCTTGCTGATACAAAAGAGATACGAGGGAAGTATGGTTCTTTTTTTTTTTTGGCTGGGGTTGGTATCGCGGGGGGAGGTGGGTGGAGGTTGTTCGTTGCCGAGGGGGTGACGCCGTCGTAGGTGCCGCCATCTGTCGCATTTTGTATGAGTTGACATCACAACGGATATGGAATTTTTCAATATTTACAGTTGATGTTGTTGTTGTTGTTGTTGTTAATGTATGCAACTCACACACAAACACACACACATACGCGGGAATACATTTTTGGGAGGGGCAAAAGCTTCAGTTTGCAGCCCCTTCCAACCCTTCCTCAGCATATTTGAAGCCCCCCCTTTTTCCACGGCCCCTTGAGAGTCGCCTCTTTTCGTGCTTATGTAAGCATTTTCAGCATGTTTCGCTTTTATATACTACTTCGGGTGGGCGTTAGCTGCAGAAGGGTGGTGTTGGGACAGTGGGTCGGTGGGCGTGGAGGAGCTCACACGCATTGCTAAAACCCACTGCCCAACCACCCACTTGTGCCCTAGCCATATGACCATGCCTTTCCCTATTTTTCCACTTTTTCCAGCCCCAGATTTTTGTTATCCTTTGCCTTTGCCTCCTTTTTGGCCGCCGCTCCCTTTGCCTTTGCACTGTTTTCCTTTTTTGGTTATATTTTCGTAATTTATTTAACTCAGACACACACGCTCTCTAGGGATTTGCCATTTTCCGACGCTAGGTGGCGCTATGGTAGTGAAAAAATGCAACAATTTTTAGCCTTGAAGGTTTTTGTGTCTTGTAAAACCTGTTATGAAAAGCTAAGACAGAGCTGAAAATCTTGAAAATGTGTATATTCAATATATAACACAAAAATCCATATATGTTTTTGTGTATTAATTTTTTATTTGAATCTCTTGGAAAAAAACCGAAAGGAGATGGGGTTATTGCTATAATAATATTACCTGGTTTCAATTATGGTAAATTATTGTATAAAATATATTAAGTATACGCCGGGTAAACCAAATGCAACTGGAACAAACTTGTTTGTACTCTTTTATATTAAACTTGTATAATTTATTGATAATTGTAAGTAATATAAATAATAATATAATATTTTCTGTGTATTCATAGCGACCTGTTATTTTCCCCAACTTTCTTAAGATTCATCAAATTAATAATAATTTAAATATTAAGAGCAAGTTGCCTGGTACTTTGCGTAATCTAAATATATAATTTAAATTTAATTGACATAATGATAAAATCATAGAGCAGAGGGAGGGGCATAAAATGGATGCAATGGATGCCACGAGATTAGGAGCAACCTGCTATAATTTGATGTATATTATATATATGTATGTACATAAACATGCTCGCTGACATATACATAAGCCAGAACTAATATCATATGCGTTAAGTATATGCAGCTCAACTTACACACACTACACACACACATATCGACACTTACGCACACATTAGTGCGGCTTTTGTATAATGAGAATTGTTGGCCAGCGTATTATACATATTTATATAATTGCATTTTGTTTGCTTATAAAGGATGTATACACCCACCTACGCGTGTGTGCTGAAGCACACGCACACACATACTATACACCAACACCCGCACAAATTTATAATAAGGGACGAGGGGTGATTAGTAAGTTGATTCATTTTAAAAATATTTGAAATATTTATCATAAATCGTGATATTCATATAAGGAGCAATCATTATGCCAAATTACACTTAAGAGATCTCTATATATTTATACATAGAGAGCTCGGCTCTGATTGGAGACTGTTATCATTACATTTACCATAAACGGCATATATCCTTTTTCTTACTTATCTTCTGAGAGGAGGTCTGTGTTTTGTATGACCTAATAATAATGACAGGCTTGGCTTTTTTGTATTAATTCCATCGTTGCAATATAATGTATATCATCTCCATTCGTAAGGGGGTATTCTAGTGTAGAAATTTGGAAAAAATTATTTTTTATATTTTCAAAGCTTAACCTTTCAAAAATGTGTCCTCAAAGAACCAGTCGAGATTTTTAAGTATTTCTTATTTTTATTTTTTTACTTTTGTTTTATGTATTCTTAAAATATCAGTAAACACCTGATAAATAAAGGAATAGTAAAAATATTTGTTGTTTCTTTTTTATAGCACCCGAAAAAAACACGTAAAATTCATGCCTCTACACTAGAATACCCCCTTAAGTACCCCTCCCATACCCCTGAAACTTGTGAAACTCCCCTCGCTGCCGCCGCCTGTCACCCATTCTGTATGTATAACTCCAGTGCTCCCTTCAAATGTTTGCCCAACATTTCGCCAGTCATAAAACCCACATGGACACAGATATGCACATATTCACAGCCCGGAGATTACGATTCGCATGGATTTGGCAACTGAAAATTAGCGGATTAGGAACAACTCCCCCCCTCTAATCGAGACGGGGGCAGTTGAGCGTTTGGTTTCGTGGCGGTTTTCTGGGGTATTTATTGCAAAATGGTTCACAATTGTTATGCAGGAATGTTGGGAGCATATGTAAGTATGACACTTACTAGCTAAGAGGAGGGCTCTTCTAACTGTTTCTACAAGACAATGTCCAAATGTCCTGCGAGAGATGTACACAGATATTTGATGATGATGGCCCAGGGACTTTGTTATTAAATAGAAATACATATGATGTTAAAGTAATAGTTATTATTATTATTATTTTGCTATAAAATAAGTTTAAGTATGTTTATTCTTAATAATGAAAAAGAGTGTTAAGTTCGTGTCTCTCGTTAATCTTTAAAAATCATACTTATATAGGCTTTATTGGTTTTTTATCGCACAAAATATACAATCTCGGTCTGTTCCGCAGTAACCCATTATTATTCTACCGATTAACTACCGTTACATCATTTGTATTTAGTTTATAATTGAATATTTACACAGTAGTTACATTATCATATCTTGAGTTTGATATTTACAGTGTGGTGTTCTTAACATGATCCAACTCTTATTAATATTTATTGTATTTAGTATTTCCTAATAGCATTTTCCTTTTTTTTGCAAACTCCAAAAAGTATGCAATGATCAGGATATGGAACTATTTTCGTGTGGGTCTGCTTCAACTCACGCGCTCATCTCCAACAACTGGGCAACTGGGAAAGCCCTGCCACATGTGTGTGTGTGTCTGTGTCCCGTGTCCTTGTGTGTGGCGCATGGCTGAGTAGGGTGGGGTGGGGTGGTGGGTAGTACTGGGCGGTTGTTCGGTTCGGTTCTGTGGCTGGGTGGTTTAGTGGCTCGGTGGCTTTAGTTCGCATCGCCGGCTGCTGCATGGCAACGCACCGCTCGACGCATTTCGGGCGGATGCCTTCAGTGGCATCGGCATCGGCATCGGAATCAGCACCCAGAATCACTCCGCTGCCGGTTAGTTTGAAGCCCAGAACTTTGCTAAGAAGGGGATGGGGATGATGGGGGGCTGATGGTGTCTCGGTGGCTGGGTGTGTGATAGGTGGGGTCCAGCGTTATTCCAGCCTCACCCGGCACTTGGCACATAGTTATAAGCCCCGCTTTTACCCCCGATTTTCTCTCTCTCATATCGCGGCTACAGATGCAGATACACCAAGAGCAACAGCAACAGCTACGGATACAGATACAGATACAGACTCAGCTCCAGATGCAGATGCGGATGCGGATGCAGAGATGCAGATAGCGAAATACATATGTATCTGGTATCTGGTCTCGGGTACATAGCACATCTATGCCTCTGTTTGTGTATGCACTAGCCGGGGTCGAAACCTCTCCCTCTCCTTCTATTGGGCTCAAGTGCTCAGCTCTCGGCTCCTTGTTAAATCTTCCGCCTCAATCGCATTTCCTTCTTTCACTTTTTCAGCGACAAGCTTTCCCTTATTTTCCCTATCGCCCTTTTCTTGAAGCACACTTATTTGGGTGAGGGGGTTTGTGCAACAAAAAAAAACCTGAAAACGCAAATTAGGATATGAAATAAGCTTAAAGGCAGCATAGCATGGTCACACCTACATAGGTGCCTCCTAATATGTTCACACTGAGGTGCCTCCTGGTATGTTCACACTAAATTGAGAATATCCGTCTATTATGGAAGCGACTGTTTTGCAAATTTTAGTTAGTTATTTAATTTATTAAATACATCATGTAAGGCATATGTAAATTAAGGCATGACCGAAATTATTTTTAACATTGTCCTGTTTGGTTGTCTATGTTTTTTGCTTTTATCCCCTTATGTGTCTTATTATCAGGAAGTTGTGTGTTACCTATATTCGATTCTACATGCAACTCAACAGTTGTGGGGTATTTTCAAAGTATTTGATTTTAGGGGAACGGCAATGGGATGATTAAAAAAACTGAAAGGGGTTGACTCTTGTAAGGGAATTTGACCAGGAGATCCTCTTCTAAAGGATCCAGAAATGTATTTATCCCACTATTTTTCTTTTGAATTAAGTCTTAGACATTTTAATGTTACGCAAGTGCCACCATTTTCTTCTATAAATTTATCCTGATACCAATTGGTGCACTGATAGAAAAAATGGTCTACATTTTAGATATTTTGGTAGATAGATATTTTTTTAATGTTGTTTTTTAGATTATTATTCTAGATTCAAGACTTTGTACATGATTTTTGTACTCTTATTTGAATTCACAAAACTGCTTGATAAATGTATTATAAAGTTTTAAACAAAATTTAAAAATATGACTGACTTTCATATTTGTTTATTAATTATGAAAATAGGACAGTTCTTATTTTCTTACTATTTTTTATTTTTATTATGATTTTCTTTTTAATTTTTTATTTTTAAATATTCAAATATATATAAATAAATATAAATAAAATATTATTTCTGTACTATTGTAATACCAAAATAATACCAATAATTTTTCTAGTTTTTAGCTATTAAATATTATTTATATTATTTTCATCTCAAATCTGTCACTATTTTATTCAGTAAACTCTAGCAAAAGTTGGGAACTATAGTGTTGAGTATATAAATATTTAAAAATTGTATTTGTTTGAATTGAATGCAGACAATCAAATAATATTATTTTGTTGTTCAAAATTCTATTAGTTTTAGGCTTTTTGGTCTTATACTCCAAAGGGGTGCGATGTAATTGTTTCAAAACGGGTCACTTTACAACATTTCTTTTTTTTTTGTGCTGAAAACAGCTTAAATATATTATAGGTATATACATATAAACAGCTTATATATATAAAGATGATATTTAACAAAATTGTTGTTGTATGCTTTATTTAAAAATATTTAATGCTATAAGAGTAATAGGGAATCTCCCGAGTTCTTTCAAGAAAAGTTTGTTTGCTGTGAACATCCGAATCATTCGGTATCAAAAATATATAAATTATTTGATCTACCTGATTTTTTGTCATTAAAATTGAAAGTCAAGTTTTGCTCCGATTGATGTAAAAAATTCAGACTATATTCTTAGTTGTTAAGCATTTATAATAAAAATAATAATTAAATAATTAGCCTTGGCTTGAATTGTTTTTTTATTACTTACCGTATTTTATTATATATACTAGAAATTAAAAAAACAAAAATTACCATGCGTCAGAATAAATAAATAAATTAATAAATATATTGAAACAAAATTTAAGAAGATTGAACTATTTATTATTTTTTACCTGTCCACCGTGTGCAAGATTTGCTGTTCCTGTTGGTCATTGCCCGCTGGTGTTGCTTCGGTCAGTTTTCGGTTGCCAGAGCAACATTGGCAGCAGCAGCAACATTAACATTCTGGACTGAAGGAGGAGACCTACAGTCGCGTGTGCTCGACTGTGAGATACCCTGGTTATAATTATAGTTACAAATAAGTGTTTATTATAAACCTGTAAGAGGTTAGTGCCGTGTTAGTAACTGTTAGTTTGCAATGCATTTTCGATCAGCATCTGCAGGCGAGTCAATCTAGCTAAGTTTGTTTCAGCTTAAAGCTATTTCTCAGAAGTATCTACATATGTATCTAAAGCAATTTGTAATACAACGGAAGCAATACGGGGACTAGGAGCAAGCTACATAGCAACAATAATGCGAGCTACAGTAGCAGCAGCAGCAACATTAGGATCAGAAGCTGCAACATCAGCAGCAGCAGCAGCCGAAACAAAAGCGGCAGCAGCAACAGTACGGACTTGAATTGCACACTTTACATTGCGATTTTCCACAACTCCAGTGGTCTGCCACGACTGAGACGATGACGGAGACGACGACAACGTCATCGCTGTGTTGCTGCTGCTAGCTGCTGTCTGGCCGTTGTTGTTGTTACTGGTGCCGGTGCTGGTGCCTAGGTTCACATTCTCATTACAGTTCATTCACCCAAAAGATACAGCTTTATGTATCTATTAGTTATGTATGTGCCTCCTCAGCCTTCAGTTGAGTTAAGCTCGTTGTTGTTGCTGCTGCTGGTGCTGCTGCTGCTGCTGTCGATGGGGGCAAGCTGCAGCACACAGCCTCCGCCTGCAGTTTCAACCAAGTTTTGATTTCTGTTTTGTTGTAGATACTATGCACACACTCACACACCCGGCGGGCAGCAGCCACAAATGCAGATACAGATACAGATACTGATACATTCCTTTTGACCATCTGTCGTCGTCGTCATCTATCTCACCTCGACCCTCGTCCCGCGTCCCACCAATACTCATTCTCTTTCCCGAAGTCCAAGTTTTGCAAAAGCTTAAGAAAAAAATAAAAATAAATAAATAAAGTAAATACAAAAAGAAATACTTGGATATCCACTTTCAGATACGTACTTGGTATGTTATATTGCTAGGGCTATTTGAGGCTGAAGAATTCGTGGAATATGATCTCTTTTATCAGACAAAACAAGTGTCAAACGGCCTTCAACCATCTTCAGATAATAGTTAAGAGTCTAGACGAGTCTAAACAAGTCTAATCAAGTTTGGTCGAGTTTAGAGTTTTTTCTAGACAGCATACACTTTTAGTTATAAATATTTTGTTCTTAGTTCAACATACATACATATATGAATTCTTAGCGTAATATAAATAAAAAACATTTCCATTTGGGATATTGATATTTACTATGCTGTATCAATTTTATATCGATGGTATATCGATGATGTATTGTTTCGTAGAAGCCTACATATTTTATAGATAGATTTTGTAGATAAAATTTGCTTATTTTAATTATAAAACATGGTTGGGCATCCAATTTCACGGCTTGAGCCACACAGAAGAAATGAAAAGAAACCCTAAAGTCAAACAGAATTACTAAATATAAGTTCAACCCTGTCGCACGAGAATAATATATGTATAAATCAAGGGGAATATGATTTTTGTAAGCCTTAGTGAGCAGTTTCCGTTTTCCGAAACCTCTGAAAGAGTTTCCTTTTCTAATCTCTTTAAACCAAAATGAAATTTACCAAGTTTTTGCAAATCTAAAATCATAAACTCGTGGATACTTTTAGCATCTTAAAAGAAAATAAATTTAATCTCCTTCTGAATAGATTAAAAAAATTATGTAAATACTTAAAATTAATTAAACAAAAGATGCACTTGGTTAATTATTGATTAAATATTGTGATATTGATATAAATATCTACGTCATAGATTCGAAAATATGAGTAAAAGATTTAAAAAAATCAGCATGTAACAAAATCATACATATATTAAATTGAATCTAAAAAAATATTCAATTGAATCTTATGAAAAATTGTAATTAAATCTGAATTTTCTTTATCCCAATAATTTCTTTATTCTCCAATAAAAAGATATGTTTCCAATAAATCGCTTTTACAACTTATCTACTATAAGTGTTGAAAAGGTTTTTAGGATATTCCAAGTCGTTACATATTTCTACATAGAAATAATTTATTCTTAGGTTATTGTGTACACTCATACCTCAATTTACTCATACCCTTCAATTATGGCGCTTATGGCGCTAAAATGTTTCGCTATAACGGCCAAAATTAATGTAATTGTTATGTATTTTTGATTTAATTTTAATAAAATAAAAGGATAAACTCAATTTTAGAATATGGTACATTTTTAAATTATTGGAACCGAACCCATCGAATTTTTATGAGTTTGTATTAAAATTGTTGATTCGTTATGTGAAACCAAACTAGGCCGTTAAGCAAGATATGAGTGTATTTAGTATAGTTTTAAATATAGATTTAATATAATGAGATTAATCTGAAAACAACGCAATAGAAAGTCATGCATATATTTAATTATGTTTTTAAAATATTGTGATTTAATTTATTTTAAGTTTTTTCTAATACCTTTGCAAGTAATTTAATTCGGCTTTCTTTTTGTTTTCCAGGTGAGTTTGCCGTGCTTCACTATCAACCGAATAAAATAAGAAATATATATGAGGTTTTCAATTTCAACAATTGGGTAAGATTCAATTTAGATATAAATCACCGGTGGAACTACAGTATTTTCCGATTTTCCTGCAAGTATCTGTGTGTATGCCGCGAGTTCTTTTTGCTTGGAAGCTTCGCGAAATAGGTGGCTTTTATCACGTTTTTTTTTTTTCGGGCTACAATTTGCGAAAATGGGAAAAATCAGCGAGAGAATACAGGAAGAGCTGTGCTCTCCTAGCGTTCGGTGCAGCGGGGGGGGGG
Organism: Drosophila burlai; assembly: GCA_008042655.1. Taxonomy (NCBI): domain Eukaryota; kingdom Metazoa; phylum Arthropoda; class Insecta; order Diptera; family Drosophilidae; genus Drosophila; species Drosophila burlai. The sequence continues at coordinate 45,399 of VNJT01012439.1, forward strand.
GGGGGGGGAAG
>VNJT01012439.1:45429-56078 GCA_008042655.1 Drosophila burlai
GGTTTGGTGGGGGGGGGGGGGGGGGGCGGTGAAGCTCTTCGCTTTTCGCCATATTCCACCTTCTCACTTTTCATGGCGGGCTTAGTTTTCCAATGTGCAACATGCAGCGGCAACAGCAGCAGCATCTCTCTCTTTCTCTAGCTCTCTAGCGAGAGCGAGGCGGAGGTGGAAGCTGTGGGGACTGCCATTTCCAGTGTGTATTTAGCAAAATGTTTTGTTGCTGTTGTAGCTTAGTTTTCCCACACTTCCAGGCAACTGCGACAGCATCGGCAACAACCTGCAGCAGCAGCAGGAGCAGCAGCAGCAGCAGCCTGCAACAACACAAGGCTGAAAACTCAACGCAGAGCTTTTGGGAACAGCCTCAGTTTTGTGTCTATTACCTCCACGCACATACGACAAACCCCCCCCCTCACTGACCCCTGAAAATTTGCCCGAAAACCCGGAACCCGAAACCCGAAATCCCTACCCCCCTCCACCCAAATGACAAACCCCCTTAAAGCCCCCCTTCCAAAATCTCCGCCTCCCTTGAGTTTTCCCTTGCTGCAGCAAGGCCCCCCTTTGTTAGCTAAATGCAACCAACAGTCATGATGACGGAATGCTTTGCTCTAAACACAAACAGAAAACCCAAAACCACCCTGTAAAAACAACCACACACCGCCTCTTGACCCACCAGATACCCCCCAGAACGCCGTCCATGGAGCTTAGTTTAGTTTTTGGGTATATACATAAATCAAAACCTTTTACTTCGTCGGCGTATTGTGCCAAAATTGAATTGCATACTTTTTGGGGGGCAAAAATATGCAAAATAAGGTCATACTAAAATTCAATTATTTTGAAAGTGGAAATTTCTTTCAAGGCGAAATTTGAATATGCTAAGATGACACGCAGATCTTTATATAAAGAGAATTGGTTCAAAAGGGAAATATAAAATAAGGTCATACTAAAATGTACTTATTTTCAAAGTTGAAGTTTCTTTATTGGTAAAACTAAAACAACAACTACATATATGACAAGAAGACACGTAGAAATGTATATAAAAAATAAGTGAAAGCAAAGGAAATGCAAAATAAGGTCATACTTCAGTTTAATTACTTTGAAAGTTTCAATTTCTTTTTAGGATTAATTAACAAAAACAAAAAAAAAAAAAACTATGCCGATATCACACACAGCTGCTTATATGGCAACCTTTTTCCAGATTCACTATTTTCCAACTTATCGACCTTCTCCCATTAGTGTGACCATGTCCCAGAATTCCGACTTCCCAATTTTTGGTCTCCTCATCAAATATTTTTAGGTGATAATGTTATTTCATAATTTAAACAATATAAAATAAAAAACAAATCTTTTCGAAATACTTTCGGTTAGGTCCGTTAGAAAAAAAGTGCCAGGAATACGATTGCAGCACTTAACCTCCTTGCAGCACCAGCATTAAACCATTCTTCGTCCTATCTATGCGCCTTGTGCTTTAATTGGAAATTCATCACGTAACCAACGAATCACATAATCTCTCGAACCCGATTGCCAAGTCAATGCATGGTAAGGTAACTTCCCGTAACTGCTCTCCACTGACGAATCTTTTGTTTCCAAGTTTGAGAGAGAGAACCCCCGACTGTTTTGGCTAATAAGTGAAGTAGCCATAATTGTTTGACAGCCGAAAATAGAAGCAGAAAGGGGCGTGGCACACACACACACACACACACGCATATATGTACCTTTGGAAACATTTGGGCCTAACCCAGAAATCATAATTCTCTCCCAGGCGGCAGGGATTATAAATGCCAAACTAAGGAACACTCGGTACTCGTTGAGCACAATGGGTATATTGTGTTTCTTGTATTTATTCAAATACGTTAATAGTGGGACAGTTTTGTTTGAAAAAAATCTGTTTCTTAGTGATTATGACACCCCAGCTTTCCTACTCACTATCCACAAAAAACAAGTATAAACCTAAACGATTTAACAAATAACAAGAAAAAAAGAAGAAGTTTGCATACCCTACCTAATGAATATTATGAATTCACCAAAATTCGGTTTTACAATTTAAATATTAAACTACATTCACAGTTTAACAGTTAGTTTTAGATTCACAGTTTTGTATTTACTTCCACCTTTAACGATTGTTTGGCAGCTATATGATATAGTCGTCCGACCCGGCCCCGTTCCGACATATGTAGTAGTGAGAGCATATAGAAGACGATCTGCAAAGTATCATTCAAATAGCTTCAAAATCGAGGGACTAGCTTGCGTAGAAGACATGGTTAGATCGACTCGACTGTTGTTTTTGATGCTGATCAAGAATATAAATACTTTATAGGGTCAGAAATGTCTCCTTCACTGCGTTGCAAACTTCTGACTAAAATTATATTACCCAGCAGGAGTATACGAAGGTTTTTTCTACCAGAAAAAAGAAAAAACATTAGGTACTACTAGGGATATTGGTATATGCTGTATCGATTTTAGAAGCGTTAATCGATTTATTAAAATAATAATAAAAAAATAATAAAAATAAAAATATTTTACAGATATTTTAAAGAAAACAAAACCAATTTTTTTGGGGATAATTTTGTAGAAATGTAGAAATATATTTGGATGAAAACAAACGCCATTCCAATTAGGGATATCGACATATCTATGCTGTATCGATTTTTGAAGCATAAGTCGATATGTAAATATATTTTAACGATATTTAAACGAAAACTAAAGTCCTTCCAATTAGGGTTATTATTGAATGGTATCTTGCAAATCGATATATAAATCGAAAACAAATATATTCACATTTTTTGGATATTTATCGATAAAACGATATCAATTCCTTATATTTTATTCTTTTATTAATTTCGATTTTGATATTTTAATAATCCTTTTGATTCAAATTTTTTCGATATTGATTGTGATATCTTCATCGAGATATTATGTCAGAATTGCAATCCAAATTAGCAGATTGTTTTACTCATAAAAACGTTCCCAGAGTCAAAGGCAAACTGGCCATATATTCCCACAAAGAAAAGTAGTGAGTGTCTTATGGTCGTAACCCTGGGACACTGCAGCGTTCTCTCCGGTTCGTGTCCATGTTTTGGGGCTTCGTATTCAGCGAGTGTGCGAGTGGGTGTATCTATGGGATGCGTGAGTTGCATGAGTGCAGGATGCGCGCGCTGCAAATACACATACACACTTGGACATGGGGCAGGAGCAGGAGCAGGAGCTGGAGCAGGAATAGCAGCAGGAGCAACTCAAGGAACAAACGACGACGATGGCTGGCGGTCCTCAATCACGAAACTGGGTGGTGTGTGTACATACATCGCCGGGGTACTCTAGGTTCTAGAAGAGAGATGTTGGGCAGCTGGAGGATTGGTGGAAAATCGTGGAAAATTTTCGGCAGCCGCCAACCCATTAACACGATGGCAATGCGGTAACGATGACGATCTGACGAGCGCAACTCCTCTTCGGTTGGCTGCTTTTGTTTGTCGTCGCTTTTCCCATTTGCGATTTCCCATTTCCTCCACACACCCCACCCACTTACCCATTTCCCATTTCGCTTTTGCCCTTTGTAGGTTTTCGGCTTTTGTTAAAATTCTGGAAAAACAGGACCTGAACCTGAGAGTACACCTCTGAGTCCCTTTTCGTTCTCTGTACATTTGCAAATATTTATAAAAGAATGTATCTTTCTGGGAGCTTTGCGTTTCCATCTGCTATTTCATCTACATTTTCCTTAGTGTCATAAATATTCAAATTGTACCCTTTTGTAGGCTTTTTCATTTTAAAATCTATTTTCCTTGTTGGTCGGTCGTCTCTGGTTTTGGAAAATTCAGTCTTAAAAATTGGATTTAACTTCTTAGTGTTTATTGGTTGAAGGTTTAGAACATTTCGAATTCAGAGTTTCATTAAACTTTATATTTTTAAATATATTTCAAAATATCCTAGCTTCTGCCATAGCCTTAGGTTTTTACAATTTTATAATGGTATTTTAATTTTTGAGTAGTCCTCCGGAACCTTGTTGACCATGATGACAGTCTCTTTATTTTGAAATTTGAACATATTTCAACTTAAAATAAAATTTCTAACTATTTTCTATAATTTACTTTCTAACTGGTAAACAAAAATTGAATTTTCATGTCTTAAGCTCTGTTCAGGGAAATTTTCCAAACGTGGTCAAAAAACGGCCATCACGTGGGTCAACCATCTTAAGATACAAATTTAAAAAGTCGTTTACACGTATGACTATTTCCTAGGTTGACACATTTTGTATAAGCATTTTCCCCTTATTCTTAGAGAACTCTACCTTATTTATTTTATTTTTCTGTATATTTTCGAATTTTTCTCGTATTTTAAAGGCATTTTTTGCCTTGGGCCTCCTTTTTATTTGCTTTTGTGTTTTCTTTCCTATTTGGTTGCCAGCTTTCCCCCCTCCCTCACGTTTTCCTTTTACAGCATTTCTATCTGTTCTTTATTTTTGTTGTACCGTTGCGCCCACGCTTTACACTTTTCTCTATCTTATTTTGGCTATCTCTCTTGCTTTTCACCATTTTCCGCCATCACTTTTTCGCCGCCTGTCCCTTTGTCAGCTGTTGCAGCTTTAGAGGCAGGCAACCATTTTGATGCAGCAGTCTCATCTTCCAGGCTTTTCCGCCCATTTTCCAAACGCACACACACACACACACACGCAGAAACTACATATCTCTGGGGAGAAAACCTTTGCCAATATATCCAATTTTTTTTCTTCGTGTTTGTGCGTTTATTAAATGCACATCAAGGCGTAAAGCGAGTGGCAATTGCACATATTTTCTGTCATTTTATTTTGTAGGATTTTTTAACCCCCCAAAACCACCCCCCCACCTCCTTTTCCCCCCTTACACTTCGGTTTTGGGAAACTGCACTTCGGTTTTTGCATTCGTTCCAAAAATGTGTTGTTGTTGGTGTTGTGCGCTGATTCCTATTTTGTGTGTTCATAACTCACAGCGAATGGACGACCCCCCTCTTCTCTTTCGCACACGCACTCACACATTCCATCACCTCCCATCACCCGTCCCGCTCTTGGCCATCTCTCTAGCCATCTCTTTTTAGGAGAGGAGCAGCAGCAGCAGCATTCCCTGGAGAGAGTGGAGAGTGAGACAGAGAGAGAGAGATAGAGAAGAGAAGAGAAAGGCTTCAAATCCAGAAGTTCTTGCCACTTTAAGTTTGGTTTTACCGTTGTCACTGTTGTTGGGCTAACGGTATCCCTAAACACAGACACACTGTCGCAAACACACACGTTCACACCAGAGGCACACACACAGGCACTATACCCGCTCAACACCCACACGCTGCTAAGAAAGGCAGCAGCTGCCTCAAGACAAACGGAAGAAAGCCCCCCTAAAAAGTGCAAGTCTTTTAACGTTTTTCCTTTACTTTCCTTCGGCTTTCTTCTTCCCCTTGTTCATATGATACTCCGAAATCTGCTGGTAAATATTAATTAAACAAAAACAAAACACCATAAACCATAAAACAAAGGAAACCCAGAAGCAAACTATTTTACTTTTACTTGTCTTAATTTGTGCAAAGTTTCCTTGGGAAAATCGGTATGTGTCTGTGTGTGTGTGTGGGCATAAAGATAAATGATTGACTAAACGAAGTGTTCAGCAACAAGTGGGAAAAGTGTAAATTGCGGTTAGCTATGACTTTGGAAGAGATCTTCTTAAGTCGCGTAACTTAGAAAAGAATTTAATGTTTGTGGGTATCTTGGCGTATTTCTTGCATTACTTTTTAAGGATTTTTCAACGTAATTCCTGCTTATCCCATAAATTGAATATTTTTTATTGGAAAGATTCAAAGCTTACAAAAATATGTTTTATTTGGTATACTATAATTGATACTTTAAGATTTTCTTCATTTGGTATCACCAATTTCTTTAATTTACTTTTCACTTATTAAATAGTAACTGTTTTGTAATTTATTATCGATATTTTATATTGAAATCGATATATAATCGAAATCTTTTAAGTTGTTTGTCACATACATATGATAAATCTATATTCTGTTTGAATAATCGACAAATATAAAAATATGAAATAATATTCTTGATTATTTTTTAAAAATATCGTTATTTATCGATTGTTAAAATTTAGATTTATATTTATGTAAATTATCGATATTTTTGATTCGATATGCGTATATATGTACCTACATTATCCAATTACTAAGGTTTAGGTTGTAATAATTTGTACAATCAAATAAACCTAAAGGTTATCTTTAAGTTGTACACTTAAAAATAATAATACTTTCTATTTCGTCTTTAATATAGTTAGTAAAGCTTCTTTTACAATTCCAATTAACCGCATTAAGAAGAAAATCGGGCAAATTTCTCAACATAGTCAACAACAATTAAAATAAAGCCAAATTTACTGTTGGAACAACACTACGTATTATTTACCAAATGAAATTCTCTGTCTTTTTACTTAATCATCAAAATTATATTTAAAACAAAGATTATTTAATCTTGGAAACTACATTCGGCAATTAACAAGTTACTAACTAGTTAAAATGGCAATGGACGTGTCAACGGTGACAGAAATCGAAACCCGGCCAAAGCCAAAGTTTGGCTCTAACCTAATTAAGGGTTAATTAAATAAGTATGACAACTTACATCGGCGGCCCTTCGTCTCAAGTCAAATTAAAGCTAATTGAAAGTTCACTTTTAACCTCGAACCTCCCTCCCCAATAATGTGTATATTTAGTATGATATTTTAGGAGCTGACCTAACTCAACCTAACCCCACTTCAAATCGTGATTCGATTGAAGTTCGATTGCCGTTAGCTTTGCAAAAAGCGACTGCCAACATGCCACATGCCACATGCAACATGCAACATGCTACATGCTACATGCAACTTCCAACTAGGTTCCAATTGCTATTCTTTTTGTTGTCATCAACTTTTTGCTGATATTGCTGCTTTTTTCCAAACTGTGTCAGAGTGGCTTTTGCTTTTGCTTCTGCTTCCAACTTACAGAACCAGTTTAGTGGAAAAGCAGAGAAAATCAGAGGGGAGGGAGAAGGTGGCAAAAAAGCGGAAAATGATGGAGAAAAGCAGAAAGAAGAGGACCCAATAGGGGGGAAACCTAACCGGAGTTGCAGATATAGAGAACAGCCAACACTTCTTGGCCACTTTCTATGAAAGGAGCTCTGGTTGGGATTGCCAAGACGCATGAAAATACGGACACACTGGTAGAGACCAGACTCCTTCCTAAACAGCTTTGGTAACACTAATAACAACACTGGCTAACAACTACTCTTAATTACATATATTATTGACAATGTTTAAATCTAGAAGTCTATCAAAGGTTTTTGGTAAATGTACAATTTGCTATCAATTCTTTAAAAAGGCGTTTTTTAGTAATTTCTCTGGCTGGATATTGGTATTTTAAAGGAAGTTTTTACTGTTCTAACAATATGAATAGATCCTATAATATAATAATATACGTACATATTTACTGACATTAAGGAACTGTTACAGCCCATGTATCACACATTTATTTAAATAAACAAAAAATCATAATACACATTTTGTAGTTGATAATCTTATATTTTGATTGCTAATTATATTTATATAATAGCACTTTCCGCTATAAAGAGCCACAATCAAATTTGATTAATTCATTAAAGAAAAAAAAAACTCGATACTATATTATTAACCCGTATTATTTTGTGTGACAATGGGCGGTAATGTGGGCAACATTAGAACCTGATTCTTTTCAGACCAAAATTGGAAAAAGTATTAACCAAAACACAAAATCCTTTCCTTTTCTCTTTCGCCACTTACTTTTCCCCCTTCACACCCCGCCCCACCCTTTTGCTAATTTTCTGTCCAACCATTTCCTTTATTTTTCGACACGCTTTTCCTTGATTTCCCTTCACCCCAGCTTTTCCTTTTATTTAGCGTTTTTTTTTTTGTCTTCTTGTGCTTTTGGCTTTGGCCTCTGCGTCGACTGCGCTGCGACTGCGCTGCCAGCACCATACACACACACACACACAAATATGCACACGCACACATACATATACGCTGGCCAGCACACACAGATACACTAATACTCACTCACGTATTTACTACATTCCTCAGTACTTGAAGCGCCTCCGGAAGTGATGGTTTTCATCTCTGCGGCGGTGCGTCGCGAATTTTGAGAGCGAAAATAACAAAGCAAATAAGCAAAAGAAGATAAGCTGAATAAGAGCTAGTTGGCAAAAAGGTGCCGAAAATTATTTCGAGTGTTCCTGGCCAGCGAAAACTACAAAATTGGGCATTTAGCCGCTGAATACAATACCGAAGTATATTTCTTCGTCTTTAATTATTTTTTTTTGCTGTGCGTGTTATACTCAGTTATTTTTTATTCTTATCTGATTTTTAATTATTAATAATACTCAATAAATTACAAGAAATTGTCCAACTTTACAAAAGTGAACAATATTAAGCATGTGCTGTGGTGTGTGTGTTGTGCATTGTGCATTGTGAGTATTGAAAAGTGGAAAGAAAAAGGAAGAAAAATCAGGAAAGCAGCTGAAGAATGCGCAGCAAGCGAAATACCAGCGATTTGGGCCTATTGCAGCGCACCTGCATTGTTGGCGGAAAATCGGTGAGCTAATAGAGAGAAATACACTCGCTCAAAATGCTATAAAAAGTATAGAGGAAAACATTTAGTAATTTATGCATAATAACTTAGTATTAAGCGTTGATACAAATTTTACTTGTTAACTAATTAATGCGAAAATTGATCATATTGGAAAAAATATAAAAACATTTCAATTTTGATCATAAAATTACTAATTTATAACTATTCTGTATATAATATAATATTTCAAATCTGTTTAATCTTGACAAAAATGTAATATCAAGTCATTATTATTTAACGTAATTTATTAAAATACGTTGTACTTTCAATCACCTTATTTTTGTATCATATTCGGTACAAATTATTCAAAAAATTCATACAAATTAGCATTAATTGTTTAAGGTCCTTAAGACATTGCTGTTAGCTGCATGTCTTGGAGGCATACTTTTGGGCGCCATTTACATTTATTTTAGATCCCTTTCTTTTTTTTCGCACCACTGTATATTTTTTGTGCTCCTTAAAGATACATATTTTTATCTATAAAAAAAAGTTACATAAAATACAATTAAGTTTAAAAGCCTTTAACAATAAGTACATTTGCAAAAACTCGGAAGACAAACTATTTAAACTTTTACAAAAAAAACCTCACAACTTACAATTAAAAAATAACAAACATATGTATTAAACTCAAAGTTTGGCCTTAATTCAATTAATTTGTGTTTAGACCCACAACAACAAATTCCATTCATTGCTTTGCCTGAATATAATAATTAGACGGGCGAAGAGTGTAGCGCTCATCCGTCCCTTTCACCCCAATGGAGTTTGCCAATGGGCCAACACATGCGCGAGAGAGTCGGCAAGTGGGAGAGCGGTCGAATGCTGGGGAGAGAGCGAGACTGGCTCTCGAACCAACTCGCTGCTATTCCCCTCTTTATTTTCAAGCTGTTGTCTGGCGTTTTTTTCTGTTTCTGGGCGCCTGTTACATTCTGTAGACTGCAGCGTCATTGCAGCGACGCTGTGGTATTTAGCGTTTTTGTTATACTCATGTATACTCTTAACAGCAACTTTATTCGATTCAAATTCAAATTTCACAAAACGTGTGACACGCGAAACGTAAAATGCAAAGCAAAAAACGAAATACGAAAAACCGCAACGAACTTTAACTTAAACAAACTGTGCACCAGTGCCTCTCGCTCTCGCTCTCCCTCTTTTTCTCTTTTGCAAACTCACACCCAAACCACCTACGGTTGGGTTCGGCGGGGCGAGAGAGCAACAGAGGAGCTGCTGTTGATTGTTTTCAGTGGCCGCTGGGGGCGCTAATTTGCCTTACGCGACGCGGGGCTCCCACAGCCTATAAAATGAGTGGGTACAGTGAAGGTTAACGAACAAGAATAATTGACAGATAATTAAATTAAAGACTGTGCTTTGACAAACATAAAAATTCCTTGTAGTAGAATGGAATTTAAAGAAAAAATACAATTTATTCATATATTTTGTAATTTTCTAAAAACTAAAACTTATTAGTATTTAATATTGAGTTTAAGGGGGGTTTCTACCTTGTGTGGTCGAAAAAATCGAATTTTTTTTTTTTGCATTTTTGGATTGATATATGTTTCTAGAGTCCGCTCCCAAAATTTCAATTGGTTATCTTAAGAATTACGTAACCTACACCTTAAAACAGGGAGCACCTACCCATTAAAACAGGTACTGAAGCAAAACTTCAAACGCGTTTTACTCGAAACGACATTTTTTGACCTTACGGAAGTGATTCAAGCCAGACGAGTTGAGCAATCGCCACGAAATTTTAAAGTGTCGTGTATTAGAGGCTTCTCCATGGCTGGTACCAAAATCTTTAAAAAATATTGAATATTTTTCATTTTATATAACAATTAATGTCGAAAAACGTGCGTAAAAATCGAGTTTTTCATTTAAAATCGCATAAGTTTTTCAATTTTCATTCTTTTTTCGTAATTCTGGTACCAGCCATGCGCAAAAGTATACAAAGTAAGAATATATTTAATTTTTGTGTTTCAGATCCTTTGGGGCAGCAGCAGGACTTCCGTAAGCGAAAAATG
>VNJT01012446.1:0-12325 GCA_008042655.1 Drosophila burlai
GGACCCCGCCGCCCGTCCCGCGGCCTCAGCAGATCTTCCTCGTCCAGGCCGACGAAGCCGCAGTGCTGGGCCGCGGCCGCCGCCAGGAACATCTCCTTCTCGAGATCGTGGCGATAGCAGAAGAGCTGGCCATCGCGCAGCAGGAACTGCTCGCCCTTCTGCAGCGGCAGGCGGCAGGCGTAGCACACGAAGCAGGGCAGGTGGAAGACGAAATTGGGGATCGGACGCATCACCAGCTCCTGCGGCAGGATGGCGTGGCAGCAGGAGGCGCACTTGACGCCAAACAGCCGGTCGTAGTCCATCTTGCAGTAGAGCTTCGAGTTGCGGACGTAGCAGGTGTGGTGCAGCTGCATGCCGCAGTAGCAGCAGGCCAGGCACTGCTCATGCCAATTGGCCTCGCCCACGTTCATCAGGAAGCGGTCGTGGATCTTCTGGCCACAGCCCTCGCACAGCTCGAAGTTCTTCTCGCACTTGATGTGGCCCACTTCTGCAAAGGGAGCAAGATTAATGATGGAGGGGTTAATAAATTACTTATAAAAGGCGGGGAAACTAAGCTCTAATTTAACATAATTCTTGGCTTACAAATTATATATTTAAAGAAAAGACACCCTAAAATTACTTATTGAATAAAAATATAGAGTTTTTATGGGTATGCAAGCATTGCCAGCTTTCTGGGAGCGGTTTTAGAAAGGTTTTCCTTCACTTGCTCGCTTTTGCCTCCCCCCTTTGCCAGCTTGTGATGGGCGTACGTGGCGTATACGTGCTGGCAGCACATGTCGCTGCGAAATTATCATGACATGTGCTGCCGATGGCGCAAGGACCTCGCTGACAATCGAATCGTGTGAAAATGCTTCAGCGTCTCTGCCGTTTTTCCGCTCGATGTTTCGCCGAGGGAAAACAGAAAGAAACTGTTGAGGGAAAAAATTATCTGTCGCCGGGCTGCAACAGCTTGTATTGAAAGCTTGTTGATGCGTAATTGAAACGTAAAGTTTTCTGTATTTGTTCCGTAGAAAGCATCTGCCCTGCTCACCTTTTTATGCTTATAGTCAGCGACAATGGCTCAATTGATTTTGCCAGCGCCACTGAGTTTAAACTGATATCCAACGCCGAATCCCCGGCTAAGGATACACCATTAGCTGCGCTCCTTCCCACCCGAACGGTGGGAGGACGTCACTAATCCTACGTTCATAGAGGCGCTCTTGAAACTGTAAACCAGTCATAAAAAGTAGTACCCGAAAACAGAACAAAAGCTGCCTGGCAGAGCAGTAAACATAAAAAATATATGACGACCGCCACGAAAAATGTATGGAAGCATTTGAAAAATGAGCAGCGAGCCGGGGGAAAGTGGAAAGCGGAGGGAAATGGAAATGGGAAACGGGGAAAGGCAGTGGCGGCGCTGGCTCTGGAGTGGAGTGTTATATTATATGGCTGTGGCTCAGTGGCAGAAAAATGTGCATGATTTATGGTTGGCACAATGGCGCTGCCATAGCCGCCATATCTATGTGCGTGTGGTATATAGCACGGATATGGAGAGCAGGGATATAAGCCAGTGCAGCGAAAAGTTGACAATATCCTCGGGCATTTTTTCTGTGTCCTATTCCATCCCATCCTTGGCTATCCCATTGTGCAGTATCCGTGTCCAATCGCATTGCCGATAAAGGTTTTTGCAGCAACGAAACAAAAATCGAGCATGATTCATTTGATAAAACCCGGGGGGCAGCAGCGTTTTGAATTTGGCCGCTTTTTCAGAGCTTTGAGCATCGATATGGTGACGACGCCGCACGGCTTTCGTTTGTGTAATCTAATCGAAATTTATGGCATTTCGCTGCAGTTTTATGAATGCTTTTTTCCTGCTCCATGTGTGTGCCTTTTGTTTTTGCGGCGCTTCTGCATTGTTTCAGCTATCAAAGGACGCTGCCATCGAGGGCCTCTCCGTTTTTTTGGGCGCAAATCTTGTCGAGAAAATCAACAAACATAGGGAGCAAAAGTTTGAACAAGTGCGGCACACTCATGTCAAATACATAGATTAAACAGCAGATAATTCCAAAATCAACTCGACGATAAACACAGGAAAAATGTATAGAGCCCACTAATAGACGACAGCGTCGAAAGTGTCCTCGGCCTTATCGGTGATAAAGGGGCTTATCTGGCCACAGCGCCCCTCGATTGCCGCACTATATGGTGCATTTATTGACACATTGACAGGCAGGCGGAGGGCTATGGAGATAAATCGGGAGAAGGCACAGACAGCCAAGCTCCAACTCCCGACTCCCGTCAGTAATTCGGCCTAACTGAACAACAGGAGTCCGGGTCCCCGGGTCCGGTCCACGTGCCACGCGGATTTTGGCAGCAGTTTGCCTTTTGACAGACAGCTCATAATGGGACAGCTTTAATTACGGCTGGCAATGCGGGGTTTAAAACTCGCAGGTAATATAGATACAGGGAGAAAAATTTGCTACAATCATTAATGATTATTTTATAGACTTATTAAGTAAAAAGTTCTCAATTGAATTTTTTTTTTCCCACAAATTGAGTTTGGGATATCAATATTAACATTCGTTTTTAAGGACTTGCTTAGGCAAACCCGAGCCTTGAATGATTTTTGGTTAAAAGAAAAACTATTTTTAGTAGTTATTATTGTATTATTAAAATATATTTAAAAATAATATTCAATTCAGATACTTCATTATTCCGAGTGTGTCCTTATTTTAGTATTCCACTTTTCGCTTTGTGTACCTGGATCTCAGCGCCAAAGTGACATAGAGCTATGCATATGGCGCATACTTCCGCCGCACTCTCGCACACAGCCAGTGGCACCTGGAATACCTGCAGATGGGCGAAGTTGGAGCCACCGCAGAAGCCAGATATGTATGCTGATACGCTCGGTGGAATACCTGACACTGAGTGTGCTCATTTCCGTGGTCTGCCCTCCAGGCCCCAGTCCCCAGCCCCCGGCCCCTTGTCCCCCATCACCAGACCGACCTCGCCCTCGCCCGTTCGGAAATTCCTCGACCTCACCGGGCTTTATAGTTGAATTCAAAGTGTGGGCCATTGATAGTAGTTTAGGAGTCGCCTTCGGGGGACTGGGTTCACGGAGGCGGAAACGGAAACTATTTGCTGTCATTTCGGAAATGGCAAATGGCAGAATGCAGGCATTAATAGAAAATTTTATAGGCAAAAAGAGCAATTGGTGGGGAGGGGCGGAAAAAAGCCAAAACACAATCCACTTAGCCTCGGACGATGTCTGGTCCGCATATGCATATGCATCGCATCACACATTGTTTGCACACTTGGCATTTCGGAGGGAAATTCGCAAAAGTTTTCCCAGAAACACTTTCGATGCAGCTCGGCTGAAAAGTGTTGCCTATTCTGAGGCTCTCGTGCGTGTGTGTGTGTGTGTTAGCCTGAATGCCAACACAAGTGCGGGGGCGTATGAGTGCGAGTGCGAGTGGGCGAGGATGTGGCCTGCCTTAATAGCCTTTTATTGGCCGAGCCACGCCCCCTGGGGTTGTCAGCCAGGTTCATTGTCAAAATTATTTTGTGGTCAACTTGCGTTCATACTTCTGGAAATACTTTCGGCTGCGCTGCCGCACACACATCACACAGCAAACAGAGCCCGCAAAACTATTTCCAAAACAGCACCAGAAATTCATAATTCGTTGCCCAAAGCTGTCAATATACGTTTAAGCCCGAAATTCATATTTGCCCGGCTTGATTGGATTTTATTTGCATGGCCTCAAAGAGCGGCAAACAAATTGAAAACATTGCCGGTCTCTGGTTATTAATTTCGAAAAACATTGCTGTCAGCTTCGTGGGATCAATCAAGTGCCAAAGCAAACACTGCAGCTATTTAAATAGCGAATTAATACGATACATTTTCGTTATTTACTTTCGGAAAAAAATATCCTTTTAATACAAAGGACTTCATTGGTCTTACAAAATTTGTTATTTTATTTGTTCAATACATTTAAAAAAGAGAGTAGAAAAAATGGTTTAAAACAGAATCTACTTTCAACAAAAGTAAACAAATTTTATGAGCCACTAATGAAGTCGGTTATTAATGAAACTTAAATGTTTTAATTAATTCAATGTAAACTTGAAACTAAATGAGTACAGATATGAGCTTTTATGAACATGTAACTTGTAATAGTAGGTTTGAGTTTTTAATTATAAATAATAATATATTTAAATTGTACTTCTTCTATTTATGTTTTTTTAAGGTACAAAACATTTAATTATTATTAAATGGCATAACTATATAAAAAAGCAGTATTTTAAAAGGATATTCAATATAATTTATATATAAAACCACAAAATCATTTAATTTTAAGAAAACATTTAAACAGGAAAACAGACACTTGAACCATAAGCTCTGCCTTTTCTATGCTCTTTAAGAAATAAGAATAAATAATTGTTTAAAGAGTATCTTTAAAAGAAAATCAAGAAACCCCAGGAAAAGCAAGCATTCCGTCAAAAAACCAAGAAAATCGCACGCAAGCTGCCGTTGTTTGGGGGCCTTGTCCGGAAAACTTTAGCACCGGAGAATGGCCCACCTGAACGGACGGCGAAGGAGGAAAAGCTCATTGGGGCTCCGGGCCGCAGGCCGGGCACACGCAACTATGCCAAAAACGAAAAGCGTGAAAACCCCAGAGACGAAACGGGCCGGTAAATGCCTCGACTACCGGTGAAAAATACTTTTGGAACATACCTGTGCGTCCACTACAATCGGCAGACAATTTCGATGCTGCCGCCGCTGCAGCTGCGTTGGACGTTGCTGCAGCAGCTCCGCATCCGTTGCTGCCTGCATTTCCATTTCCATTTCCATTTCCATTGCCATTGCCATTTCCACTTCCTGTTGCCACTGGAGCCGGCGTGGCCGTCGCCGCAGCAGAAGCAGAAGCAGCTGCGATTGCGGCAGCAACTGCTCCGCCTAATTGCGAGGTGGCGACTGCGGGTGCCGTTGCCGACGATGGAGCTGCCCCAACTGAGCCAGAAGCAGCGGCCGCAGCAGCAACAGCAGCAGCTGTTAATGTGTTGCAGGCGGAGTTGAGGTTGCTGTTGTTGCTGTTATTGTTGCTGCTACCGAGGGGGCTGTGTCCTGGACTGTGTCCTGTGGGCGTGGGGCAGCTGTTAATTGGCACTGGCGTGGTCGAAGCTGCGTGGTGTAGCTGGTGTTGCTGATGATGATGGTGTTGCTGCTGCTGCTGATGCTGCTGCCCCGTTAATGAAGCCGTTGCCATTGTGGGACTGTTGTTGCCGGAAATGCTCGTGGGTAAATTGCTGTTGCCATTGCTGTTGCCATTAGCCAGGTGCAAGGTGTTGCCACCGCCAGCGTGGCTGGGATTGTCCAGGAAGCGGGCACCGCCATGGTTCTGCTGCAGCGAGTACAAGCCGCCACCGACTGGATTCAGATTCGTGGGCATTGGGTAGAACTCCAGCATCTTATACACTTCGCAGCACTCTATATTCAAGTCAGTTTCTATGCTCAGCACACGCGACACTCACGAAAAACGAGTCGAGTCTTTTGGGTTCTTTGGTTCAGAGTTTGAGGAGTTTCTTCGCTTTCATCCGAGGACAACCAGCCGCGTTCGCTGTCAGTTGGCGTGTGATCGAACAATCAGCGAAATCAAAGCATTTCACTTTGCCCTGGCTTTGGATTTCGGAAAAAAATCCCAGCTGAAATGTACCCCCGCACACAGTCGCACGCTCGCAAATACACTCACAGCACACACACCCCGAGTGCGCCTGCGCCTGTTTACAAAAGCAACGGAGCAACAACTGCCGCCGCTGCTGCTGGTCCTGCTCGCGGTGCCGCTCCTGCTGCTGCACGTGACGGGGATGGCCAGGGGTGGGACCCCGGTGCAAGGGTTGCATGCGTCCCCCTGTGCAACCCCCGCTCTCGGGCGGGCAGAGCGCGCATGTCTCAAGTGATTATTAGCAGCGAGGGAAATTCTGCGAGAGCGGATTTCCCTTCGCCAGCGGAGGCCACACCTCAGCGGCCTGCCGATTGGCTGTCGCTTTCCCCGGCGCCCATTTTCCCGCAACGCGCATGCCCGCAGGGGAAATATGCTGTTTTTTGCTGTTTTTTTGCTGTTTGTGTTTTCCCTGATGTCTTCTTGGCTTTAATTCGAGACCAAACTGGCAATAAAGGGGCGTGTTGCTGGTGTTGTAGCTCGGGCACAAAGACATACTTGCACTTGCACTCGCGGCAACTTTGGCGGCGACAATATCCTCGAGTCGTGTTGTTGCTGCTGCTGTTGCTTTGAGTGGCACGACTGGACCAGAATGCCAACCCAAACAAAAGCAAAAACAAAAGCAAAAAGGAAATCGACAGAATCGACAGCAGCAGCAGCAGCAACAACAACAGAGCTAAAGAAAAACGATGGCCTTGTCTTCTTTTGCGCTTTTTTGCACTTGCACTTTACTTTTTGCGGGTGCAAAAAGTTGGCGATAAACAAGCGGCCAAAAGGGTGTTTCCCGGGCTCTGGCACAAATTTGTGGAGAAATTTGAAAAAAAGTTGATACGAAAATTGAATTTTAAATCAAATAAATACAGCTTAAAACTAGGTTTGCTTGACTAGGTTTATAATTATGGTTGTTATTAAATATTATACATCCTTCTATAATCCTAACTCATTCGCACCTTTTAAACAATTTATGATATTAATATATCTTGGAAATAAATAAAATTAATTACCATTTAATATACATTTCTGATATTAATATCAATATTCAATAGCTTAGGCAATTAGTTAAAAAATGGGAACGTTTTGAATGCTTTACAGAAAGCTTTAATTTAAAGTCTTTATGTACCTCATTTCTATCTAAACAATATGTGAAAATCCAATTAAAATTCATCAGTCTTTAAATTTTACTACAACAATTTTTAAAGTGCTTAAAGATTTACTTAATTTTTAGTTCTAACTTACATGGAATGTCACCCTGTATGGGCCATTGAGGAAACGAATCTCCGACGACTGACAAGCAACGAGGCCGAAACCCCATTTCCGACGGTCCTATAAGTCGGGGGTCCACAGAGCCAACTATATGGTGGAACTATTAAGCCCACACTAACACTCACACACACACACACACACACATTCCGAAGGAAGGAAATAAAGGACGAAAGAAAAGCGGAGCCGTAAGATGAAAAGCGGAAGCTGGAAAGACAAACCAAACATGGGGCCGTGCACAAAACTTTGGCGCTGCTTCTCAAGCCGAAGCGAAGCTGGATTTCCTTGCCGCTTTTCCTGCTCCGAGCTGGCAACTTACTTGACTTAAGACTAGGCTTTGGCTCAGCGGGAAACTTCTGGGGGAACAGGGATATGTTCCTCGGGCTCAGGTACTGGCTCTAGATACCTGGGCGCCCGAGGAGCCTCCGCCAAGTGGGAGAATTCGGCGAACTTGTTGGCATCGAGCAGCACTTGTACCAGGAATTGGCATAGCGTGCTTGGGTTTTCCCGTATTTTTCCTCCGCTGCTCACTTCCCACCTCCCACAGATTTTTGTTGTTGCTGGCAGTTTGTGCAACTTTGAAAACTTTATTCACCGATTTCGACTGGCACAAAGGCCACCGAAGCCGGAACATTTGTGCTGTGGAATTATAACAAAGCAGCGGAAAGTATCTGCTGCACGAAAATTTCCCCAATCCGAAGTGAATGTTTTTCGCTTCGCATCCACACACAACAAAGTCGGTGCCAAGTGTGCACAGAATTTAAAACAATTATTAGAAGTTTAGGAAGCATTCTTCCAGCTCTGACTCACAGGACATCGACTGTATCGTAACCAAATATATTTGAAACAAATAATAGATGAAATCTATAAATTGAAGAAGAAAATAAAATAGATGTGTTTAGTATTCAATTTATTTTCAATTAAATGTATTTCCCTCTAAACCTCTTAAGTTGGCCCTAATATACCAAATGTCAGAGATCCAAACCCTATTTCCCGCTAACCAAATAAAAGCTTTATGACCATTTAACGGCCGTCATCCACCTACTACTTTTCCGGCCAAAGTCCACCTCCGCCCTGTGACTGACTGACTGACTTTATGAGGGCCATCGACAGCGATTCGGAGGCGCGTGCATAATTAATCCTTCGCCGTGGACCCACGCGATAAGGTTAATGGAAGGAGGAGGCACTAGTGTCCTGGCCACTGCTGTGGCGAAATTATGGTTTACAGGCCCCCATAAAGATAGGTAGTTATTTTCCGGCCGTATCGGCCAGATAGCAACAGTAAACCGCACAAAAGCGAAAATTCAATTAACCTTGACAGAAGACCGAAAACCCATCCAGTAATCGGCATAATGATGACAACATCACACAGTCGATAAGTTCGAAGCCGCCGACAGACAAAACCCAGAGAGAAGGAGAGAGAGAGCGGTAATAAAATCACATTGACAATGGCAAAAAGTGGAAATTGTCATAAAACTCGTTGGCAAACAGGAACCAGAAAGGGCTGGCTGGCTGGCAGGCAAACAGGATGAGTCCTGGGCACTGGAAACAAATTTAATAAAACACCGGAGGAGAAAAGGAAAACAAACGGCAAAGGGTAGCTGCGCTCTCTACGGATGGTTTGCCATTCAGATTGTGATTCTGATTCGGGTTTGGGTTCAATGCATCCATTGTCTCCGTCCCCGCTGCTCCCTTTCACCCCTTGCCAATGGACGAGGACGAAGTAATATTGAATAACCACAACAGCAACAACACGAGCACGCTCGGCAGCCCCAGGATAAATAGTTTTTCTATGGCCCTTCAATTACCATTTGAGCATGATGAGCGCTAAGGAGGCATGAAGCACAGACATTGGCATTGGAAAGTGGTAAGTGGCATGTGGTAAGTGGCAAGAAAGAAACCTAGACGAAGGAGCCGCCGAAGGCTGCTTGAAAATATGCCTTGAGACCAGGACCACCATCCTGGCGCTGGGATAGGGGTCATTAGGTGGAAACATTTACTCTAACTCTGTGCCTCGAGTCTCGACTATTGGCGGCCAGTCAAGTAGAAGATGCCCGGCTGGAGCGGGCGGAGGTGTCATTGTTTGTTTTGGCAGCCGGGCAACAGAGCTCGGCGATCGGTACTCAGTTTCAGATACCGTAGGATTTAGGCACAGAGCCACAAGAAGGACACTGCTGCAGCTGCTGAGGCGGAGGAGGAGGCAGCAGCAAACTGTCAACGAAACACGCGCCCTTACACACTTGAAACATTACAACAATTTAGAAATAGAAATGGGAAATACAACTAGAAAATATATAAATTTCTTTGGCGAAGTTTTTCTTTTTTTCAGGTTTTTTTTAAACATTTGAATTTTAATAACTTTTCTTTTTTCCCTTGTAGGGTATTATAATTTTATTGAAAAGCTAGCTACTCTGTGAATTAGTCATTTCCGACCCTATAAACCATATCTATTCCTGATCAGCATCAACATCTGAATCGATTTAGCCATTTTTTCAAAATGTTGAAATTTAATATGATATAAACAAATTTAAACCCAGTACTCAACTTTGATTTAAAAAAAGGCATAAAAATATCGAAAAATTTCGATTTGTAGAAATCTAACACTGCAGGTCTTCCTAAGAGCAATTGAGGCCAGAGATTGTCCAAAATCGTAAATATATTTATGATATAATATGAATTATTTGAATCCCATATCACATGGGCCTTCTATTTGGATTTCTTCTATTCGCTTTCTCCGCCCACGAAATATGTATGATGTGCGTAAACAATGGGTTTGAGGAATGCTGCACTGCACCCGCTACGAGGTATGAGTGTAGTCCTGAGGAGGGAGAGCCGAGGCCTCGCAGCAGGGCCGACCCTAAAGTGGGCTAATTTGACGGTGCCCCGCGTGGCAAATGCAACCCCAACCCCAACCCCATGGCTTGTCTAGTGTCCAGGACGAAGGAAAAGTGTTATGGGATTTATGCGAGTAATTTTGCAGATGTTTAGATTTCGCTCTCGACTCGCTGCAGCTGAAGTACACTCGACGAATGAGTGCGGTGTTCTCTGATTACAATTTAAAATTGAAGGGGATGTACAGGGAATGGTATCCAGAGTGTTACTGATATGTGTAGCATTTTAGTGGTAAATATATTCCTTAATTTTATAGATAAAGAGAGCAGGTTAAACGGAAATCATTAAAGAATTTATTTAATTATTTAACTCATTAAAGTAGAATATTAAGGATTAGGCTTTAATTTCTTGCCGTGTAGCTCAACCCAATAATTTTGTGCCTGGTGTGCCGATCTGTGTCAACACGAGTCCTTCTCCGTCTCCAGTCTCCTGGCTTCCAGTCTCAATCCCGTTCGAATTGCCGACGCAGGCAGGCTCTGACAGACATGCTGTCTCGCCCGACTCAGAGACAGGACATGCAGGACACGCAGCAGCCGCAGCTCTGGGATTTTCCGACTGCGACCGAGTCCAAAAATGGACTCGAGACTCGACGCTCGAGTGGGGAGGCCGGCCGGGTTTGTGAAGTGGCGCAGCATGTGCTCAATTTAGTTTTGAATATCGTCTGTCTTTCGGCTCCTTGAGCATTCTGAGTAATAATCCCTGTTTGTTCAATGTCAATTTTAGTGTTTGTTATTGCCCCGTAGCTCGGCCTCCTCGGGTTCACATCCACATTCACAGCCAAGTCAAAGTCCTCATCCAGTCCTGCGATGACTCCCACTTATGCCCAGTTTTTTATTGGCTGTTGTGGTTTATTTGTCTTTGGATTTTGGCTTTGTTTATAATCGGGCATTTTGCGAGTTCAGAGCCCTGCACTTCTCGGACGCGATGTTTATGCTAAGCTGTGCCTCGCTTTTAATGAGGCTGGAAATCACATTCGATCTGCATTCCAGTGCAAAAACAAACAACAGCCGTGAGAGGGTGTGAAATTTGTGAATTCTGGGAACTCGGTTCTGTGGCCAAAGTGGGAGCCCCAATCCCGACTCCCTACTGCTGAGCCCCCACCGGTTCCCCACGATTTTCTCAAATATTTAAACGCCTGTGGGCCGTAGTCCTTGTCGACTGCCAAATCCCCCATTCCGCCTGTCAAAATGAAAATGATACTTTGAAGTTTTGGGCAGCGACAAGCGCCAAAGACAAATACAAATATTGGCAATACGCTAAAGCCAAAATCAAATAGAACCCCCAGTTGGCCAAACCGAAACCAATATTCATTTGGCGTGCGCTGGAGCGGCAATAAATTGCTCAGCTGCCAGTGCCTGGCTACGCCGGAGATTTGCAGATTTTGGGGGGGCCACCAAAGGTCAGGGGGCGGGGCCAGCAGGACTCGCTGCCCAGAATTGGGGGTGCCAGGAGCAACGCGCATTTCATATGCGTGTTTAGAGCCGGCCAGCATAAGCCATAAAACTTATATTTCCAAATGGCCAGCGTCAAAAAAGCGCCTGGCACTGTGATTCCAAGCGAGAAATTACATAAAAAATTACTAAAAAATATTAAAGATATATTTTAAGGTATGTAATAAATTTACAGTAATAAAGTATTAATATACACCGACATTTTTTTTACAAAACTAAAACTATCACTGAATAATAATGAAATATAACTTCGGTAAAGTTTCCCTAACGTTCATAACGCAGTTATTGCTTATGAATACATATATTCCTTCTGGTTTAGAATAATGAAAAAATAATGAAATAAAGTCTGTCTTTTGGGAAAAAAACATTGTGATATAGATTTTGGATTATTTACTTAATTGACAAAGTATCTTTATTCGCCGGAATTCTATGTTTTTAACTTACCTTGAAGTTAGCGAATTAAATTAAGAAAACCTGGAAAATATGATAATAAATAATTATAATTTTGGTAATATCTAATGCACTGTGCCTCACAGCATCGATGGCCCCGCAAATTGTTTGCGTGCTGCTTCTGCTTGACTATTTTTCATTTTGCTAGTCGCCGAACCAGCGCTATGCTCCTATCCCCAGCCCCAACTCCTGCCCCCTACCCTGGCCCCTGGAAAACCATTCCTCTTCCCGCCGCCACTGGCTGGATAGAATTTTCTTTTTGCTTGCCAGAACATTTTCCAATTTCATTTGCGTTCAGAACGCGGAATGTGAGCGCGAACGGGCTTTGGGCGCATTCATCATTGGCAGGGCGCCATCATCAGTTGCAGGCTGGGCATCATCGCCATCATCGTCACCATCTCTCATCTCCCACTTCGCGTCTCCCTTCAGCAGCAGCAGCAGGAGGAGCAGCATCATCGTGGCCACGGACAGCCAGTTGGCCGTTTGAAAAAGCAACATTTCAGCCATATTTTTCTTGCTTTCAATTTGGCGTATCGCGCTTTGGCCATTTTTCATACGGGCGCTTTGATGCGTAACCCC